>CAUYQV010053118.1:0-24710 GCA_963574575.1 Galagoides demidoff | reverse complement strand
TTCCCTGAAGAAGGAATTAATGCCCAGAAGACTTATCATACAGTCAAACTATAAGGCATGACCCACCCACCTTGGGGTGCAGAGGCACTGCCCACCTGACCAGGTAGCCACAGCCCAAATCTGGGCTTCACGACAAGAGGTGGATGTTTTACATCATGGGCAAATGGGAAAGCAGGGGTGTCATTACTGCACAGAAACTTCTGAAGGACTCATACCCCAGATTCCCACCAACCTAGAGAAGGGGCCCCAGGTAGGGCGGGTTCTCAGCTGGTAATAAGGCTATAAGGGTGAAGGGACTTACTATTGTGGCCCACTGCCAGCTCACACCTAGCCCAAGGTGCTGGTCACAAGCTGCATCCACAGCCACAGGGATATATATGAAATCCATCCCTGGTGCCAAGAAGGTTGGGGACTACTTTCCTAGGGCTTTCTGGACCTGCACAGGTCATACCCTCCTCCTCCTTCTGAAGTCCAGGAACTTCATCTCATGCCTGAATTTCAATGTTTTAGTGAAACACTTTTCATAAACCTCTGTGCTTTGCCTTCATGCTCACCCAATCATACTATGATCTCAAATTAATTTAGGTAATTGTGTTATTGTTAAGGGAGGTGTAATCCTCTTTCCCTTGAGTTATTTGTCATCTCTTTGATTTAGAAATACACTACAATATCCATTACACCTCTTTATGACCATATTCGCGCTTGTTTACCTCCCATGTATAAGTAAGAACATATTGCACTTGTTTTTCAACTCTTGAGATAGCTCTAAGTTGTTGCAAAAGACATTATTTCATTCTTTTTGATGGGTGAGTAGTACTCCATGGCATATAGTAATAATATTTAAGTGAAACAGCCTCCTACCATGGAAGATAGAAAACCCTATAATTCTTTAGGGTTCTTGTTCCACCTACATAGGTTTGTAGATTTGATGCTATTTTTAAGGTAACGTGTTACCTACTGGATGATGCAGTGTGGTCGTGGGAACAGGTTTGGTGCCAGAGAGGCCAGAGTTAGAATTTTGGTTCTGTTACTATTAGTTCAGGGATCTTGGTATAGCTATTTGCCTTATTTTTGTGCGTCAGTTTCTTCCTATATAAGTAGAAAATTGTAATAACACTTCTTAGAGTGTTCATTAAGTGAAAAAAATGTATATAATTGCTTGTCACATAATTGTTTTTAAAATAACATCTTTACTAATATCTTATTTAAATATATGGAAAATATTACATGAGAAATACATTTTCTTTTTTTTTTTCTTTTCTTTCTTTCTATTTTTTTTTTTTTTGAGACAGAGTCTCAAGCTGTCACCCTGGGTAGAGTGCTGTGGCATCATAGCTCACAGCAGTTTTCAACTCTTGGGTTCAAGAAATCCTATTGCCTCAGTTTTTATAATTTTAGTAGAGATGGGGGGGTCTCACTTTTGCTCAGGCTGGTCTTGAACTTATGAGCTCACACAATACACCTTCCTTGGCCTCCCAGAGTGCTAGGATTACAGGCATGAGTCACCACACCCAGTCTAGGGAAATACATTTCCTATTGCTAAATATTTTGGATTAAAATCGATTTCTTATTCTATGTCTTAAGATAAATATCATATGCAATTATGGTCTTTGTGACTGACATTAAAATCAAGCTGATTAATAATTTCAATTTATCTTAATTACAGATGAGAAATCCCATGGGAAGATGGCAATAAGAGATAAAGAAATAAATTAATCATTTTATTTAATCAAAATAAGTTTCAAAATGCAGTATTTTATTTATCTGAAAATACTATCACAGGTCGCTAGCCAGTTCACTCTGCACCATTTGTTAAATAAAGAATCTTTTCTCCCATTGAATGTTTTTATTTGACTTATCAAAGATCAAATAACAGTAAGTATCTGGGTTCATCTCTTGGTTCTCTATTCTCTTCCATACATCTACCTCTCTGTTTTTGTGCCAGTACCATGCAGATTTGATCACTATCGATTTATAGTATAATCTGAAGCTTGGTAGCATGATTCTTCCTGCTTTGTTTTTATTTCTGAGTAATGTCTTGGCTATTTGAGGCTTTTTCAGATTCTATATAAAATGAAGTATTATTTTTTCAAGATCTTTAAAGTGTGACAGTGGAGCTTTAATAGGGATTGTATTAAAATTTTATATTGCTTTTGAGATTGGATTTTAAATAAAGAGCATATTCTTAGGGACCAGTTATGGTTAAGCTTTCATTCATTTGCAGCTGTAGAACAAATCTCAGCAGTGTGAGAATGTTTAGCAAGACCATTAGACCTTTATCAGAATGTAGGTTCTATTTTATTTTTTATAGGATGGCTTCTTGGCTCTTAGGGTTTTTCTCCTTGGAGATTATATAGTTGAATAGTTTTATTTTCTTAGTAAAATACTTTCAACCAGAGAAGTTTTATTCCTTAAGCTGGGTAGATTCCAGTGATATTTATCTAACTCTCACTGGCATGAGATGCCCACATTAATTCAATATACTTAGAGTTCTAGCAATTTTCTAAAAGAAAGGAATTTATTCTGAGGAGATTTTCACATGATAAGGAATTATTCCACTTAGCATATAGTTTCTTATATAATCCTAAAATTTAAATTTATAAGTTTGATCTTAATTTTCTTCTTACTCATATTCATTTCCACTTTACTGTATTTATAAATTGTCTTCATGAACCCGAGTATTGGAATTGGGAAGGTCTCCTTTGCTGAAGAGTTGCACACCACTAACGTGTGATTTAACTCATCTTTGTGGTCTCACTGGGTGTAATCTTCAGACCAGCGCCGTGTTCATATTCCCTTTGATTATAACTTACTGTATAACATTTTTAATGTGACATTTGAATGTTCACACATTCTTATTGTATCACAGATAGGCAGGCACAGAAAATATAGTGGGTATTTTTCCATTTAAAGTATGCATGTAGGACTGACCACTGGTGGTACTTCAGGAATTTTCACTGCATGTTTTCTTTCTGGGAATTATGAAGTTAGTTTTGGGATCTGGACAAGTTATTAAGAATTCTGAGAATCTGTATTCTAAAAGTAGTTTGTATCAGTTCAGAGGTCAGGTGGTTTGGCCAGTAAAAGGGCAATTCTGGGACAAGCAATCATTTATCACACTGTCAGAGAACTGTGTCTTTCTCTAACAATGTACAGTGTGGAAAATGGCTTCTTCCCATCCATTCTGGAGTCCCATTCTGCCTCCTCAGTAAACATCTGCTGTGGGGGCCTGGACTGTGGCAAGGACTTTAGGAGTATTGGGCAGATTGGCTAATGCTAATCTCTCTTCACTGCTGGATAGAATGATTATGTTTATTTGGAAGTTCACTTTGACTTGTTATTCCCTAAGGGATGACATCACCTTATCAAGAGTCTGTCTTATCTTCAGCTATTCTTGAGTTGTATTTACAGTAATCATAACATTTGTCATTCAAAAGGGGGTACTTTTGAGAGTGAAAGGGATGCTATTATTAATCACACTGGGAGATGGGTATACTGTAGGATTATCCCAGGTAAACAAGTATGAAAGTTCATCCTAGCTATAATTGTGTGGAAGTGGTTTCATTAAGGGCATATCTAGTGAGATGGATTGACAAGGGGAAGAGATGTGTTGTATCATAAGGTAAACTAAGTGATGGATTAATAACATGTGTGCAAGGACCTTATAAAACACAGCACTGAACCAACACAAGAGGGATCTGTATCATCATAGCTAAACACTCACACAAGCTTGGATTATGTAAATAAAGATCTGTTCATTTTTAAGTCATAGACCTTTCTTGAAATCTGAGAAAAGTTAAAAAAAACCCTTTCTGGAAGATGCATATACACATCAAATTTTGCTAGCAATTCCAGGGGAGTCTTGATTTCTATGAAGCTGCCTAAAGAAATATGGACCCTAAATGTATAAATCCTACCCTCTGTGCAGTAGACTTTCATTACTTCTTTCAGGAGTGTTACAATAAATTTGGGAGGCTATCACTTAAAGAATCTATTGAATTGTACATGATCAAAACTACTGTGTATCTGGTAATACACAAACGTATGTGGGAGTCTAATTTACAAGTAATTACCTTAAGTTCGCTTTTGTGAATATGCATCATTGACTCATTATTCTATCACTTGAAGGACCATCAGGGAATTCATCCAGTTAGAAGTCAGCCACAAGTGCCCACCAAGCCATGAATGGATTAATAAACAGTAGCATATGTATACCATGGAATACTATCCAACCATAGACGTCGTATATGTATACCACGGAATACAATCCAACCATAAACAGTAGTATAAATATACCACAGAATACTATCCAACCACAGACAGTAGTATATGTATACCATGGAAGACAATCCAAACATAAAGAGTAGTATGTGTATACTACAGAATACTATCCAACCATAGACAGTAGTATATGTATACCACAGAATACTATCCAACCATAAAGAGTAGTATATATTTACCACAGAATACTATCCAACCATAGACAGTAGTATATATACACCATGGAATACTATCCAACCATAAAGAGTAGTATATGTATACCACAGAATACTATCCAACTATAGACAGTAGCATATGTATACCAGGGAATACTATCCAACTATAGACAGTAGCATATGTATACCATGGAATACTATCCAACCATAGACAGTAGCATATGTATACCATGGAATACTATCCAACCATAAAAAAATAAAAAATGATGGAGACTTTACATCTTTTGTATTAACGTGAATGGAGATAAAACACATTCTTTTTAGTAAAGTGTCCCAAGGATGGAAAAGCAAGTATCCAATGTACTCAGTACTAATATAAAGCCAGTAGATGAACTAATACATGCCCACACAAAGAAAAACTCAATTCAGTCAAGTTGGGTAGAGGGGAGGAGGGAAGGGGATTGGTGTGCTCCCACCTAATGGGCATAATGTAAGGCGATATATAGGCATATCTCCTGGGTGTGGGATACAACTACAACAGAGACTTTACCTAACAAATGCAAACATTGTAACCTAACGTTAGTACCTTCATATGACTCTTAAATAAAGAAAAAAAGAAGTCAGCCATGGCTGTTCTGTACTCCAGACCAATTAAATTATAACCTCTGAAAGTGGGGCCCAGAGTTTTACCTTTTAAAATTTCCCAGATGATTCCAGTGAGCAGCTACAGCTAAGTCTGAGAAACAGAGCATTGCAGTAGTCTCCCACTCACCCAGGTATTTAAACACGTCTTGCAGAAGGTTTTATACTTTTCTCCATGAAGCTCTTTTATTAAATTTATTTCTGTCTGTTGTTTTTGTGACTGTTATTTAGATGTTTTAAAATTTTGGATTAATATGAAGGTATACATGGTTAGGTTATATCGTTTGGTTTATAAGGCAAAGTCCAAGTTGTAGTTGAGAAAGACTCAAGTAAAACTCAAGTTGTAAAAATTTCATTTGTTTGTTGTTAGTATGTAGAAATGAGACTTTAAAAAGATATACCATTTGTCTATCAGTCTTGATATATTTTCTTATTAATTCTTAGAAATTGTCTACATTTACTTTTCATCCTTGCACATGAATAATGATTATTTAGTTTCTTCCTTTTTAATCTTTAGCCCATTAAACATTATTTTTTCTATCTTAATAGCTGACTTGGGCCTTCAGGTCTATGTGGGCTAAAAATGATAAGGACTTTCCTAAATTTAAAGGGAATGCTTCTAATTGTTCACCACTGAGTGTGATCTTTATTGTAAGTTTTTTATAGATCTCTATCAGGTTAATGAAATTCTTACCTCATTGATTTTTTATAAACGTTTTGAGGATAGATGTTTACTGAATGTTTTTCCTGCTCCTGTGATTATCTGAATGTTCTTTTGTCTGTTAATGTACTGAATAACATTTCCCCTTTTTTTTTTTTTTTGAGACAGAGTCTGATTATGCCACCCTCAGTAGAGAGCCATGGCACCACAGCTCACAGCAACCTCCAATTCTTGGGCTTAAGTGATTTTTTTGCCTCAGCCTTCCAAGTAGCTGGGACTACAGGTACCTGCCACAACACCTGGCTATTTTTTTTTTGCAGTTGTCATTGTTGTTTAGCTGGCCCAGGCCAGTTTCAAGTATACTAGCCTCAGTGTACTTGGCTGGTGCCATAACCACTATGCTATGGGCACGGAGCCCTGAGTAACATTTTCTATTGTTAAATTTTTATAGTATTCGTGGAACAAATACAACATTTATTATTCATTTTCAGTTCTGCTCATGAGTGAGTTTAGTTTCATTTCATATTTGTATTAAGGTCATTTTATCCTCAAAAAATTATAGCATCTTTCTTCTCTTCCTTTTTACAAAGGACTTTGAGAAATTTATAAACAATAATTTTCTTTATTATTTAGTACAATTCATCTGTAATACAGTTCAAAATGCTTTAGATTTTCTTCATAGATTTTCAACTTCTAGTATTTCTTTAATGGTTTAAGGGGTATTATATTTTTTATTTCTTCTTGAGGGGCTCATACTAAATATATATCTGCAGAAAATTAGGTAATTTATGAAACATGTTGGCATATTATTAATAATAGGTATTTGTCACATTTTTGATTTTTTAAATTTTTTTTTGGGAAATGTATAAACTGGTCTCTTCTCATTTATTAAGAGCTATAGGTATATTCATATTCAAATACAATATTCAGAGAAAACTTTAGCCCTGACTAGTGTGCTTCTGAAAACAGATCCAAAGTGACTCTGTTGCCAGGCATATTGGGCAACAGAGTCACTTTGCATTTTGAGAGAGGTGTGCTTTAACTCAAGACATGTTAGAAGCCTCCTGTTCCGTTTATGAATAGAAGTGCTTTGCTTTCATATACTGCTTAAGGTTTAGTTGGGTTCTTGTTAGCACTGAATTAAAAATTAAAAAGCATATGCAAAATAAATTCAAAATGTACAACTGAGCAAGAAACTAGTTAGTTTCTTTGTTCACTCAATGGGACAGTATTTATTAAGCACATACTATGTGCCAGGTGTGATCCTAGGCATACCGCATTACCAGGCAGTACCATTCTCCTAGTCTGTTATATGCAATGGCCTTGTAAATTTGAGATGTACTATTTCTGGAAATCCTAAGAAAAACAGTGGAATGTTCATGTGGGCCAAGATCAGCAGTAGGACACAAACACCATGTCAAACAGTTGATAGAAACTAAAACAGAGGGCTTCCTTCCTGCCTCTCTTCAACCTAAGTCCTTGTGACAGGAGTAATTTAGGTATATTTCTCTCCTGGTGCTATTGTTTATGTCAGATTGATGTCACCTGGTGAGGGGATCATTTGTTTCATACCATTTAAATTGCTGGTGGAATCTGAGTAGCATAGGTATTTCTCTAACTGTGTTATTCTTTTATTCGATCACTGTCATTTTTAATAGATTCTGAGAGATTTGGCTATATAATATCCACTTATATAAAAGCAAAACACTTGGTTGTTGAGAATTGATAGCCTACAATAACATTGCCAAAATATGAACCAATAGCCAATTAGATTAGAGCCACTGTACAATTTTCAATGTTAATCTGTTGCAAGTTTAATTTTCTAGAGAGAAAAGTTTTGGTTATCTTATTGTCTGATGGTGGGACATAGGTAATAATCTCTCATTCTCCATTATCGACATAAATAGAATTTTCTGAACGTGGTGAGATGGCCATTTCAGTACCCATTTAAATTTGCCTTTAATACTCTTTATTAGCCTTCAAAAGAGAACTTCAGCTATATTAAAATTGAGTCGCTTTCAATGTAATGTCTATCCCAACACAACCAAGTGATTACAAATGCTTGCATCAGTGAGCTATCTCATTAGTGATTCATTCACATGCTGGAGCTTTGTAAAGTTTATAAAAATCTCCCAAGGAAGTTTATTCACAGAGAGTGACTACTATAAATATTTGTTGATTGTCCACTGTGTGTTAAACACTGTACTAGCTATCAAAAATACAGCATTGGAAAAGATAATTACCGGCCTTTGGAACTACATTATATGGGTGGACTTGACAGGCAATTTCACTGCAGGGGAGTGAGTTATGATGGGTGTAACCCCGATGCTCACAGAGCACAGAAAAGGTACAGAGAACCCATACCTGGAAGGGAAGTTTTCTTGAAATAAATTATCTCTGTACTGAGATTTTGCTGGGAAAGCAACTGTCCAGGTTGCAGGCTCGAAGTTGGGAGTATTAAGCAGCAGGAAAAACAAGTAAACCATGAACTTGTTTTTGGAATGGGCAGGGTTTATAAGGAGCAGGACAAGTTTAAGGAGTTCAGTGTTCACCAATTGGATAGAGCACACATTGGATGAATTGAAGCAGTTTTAGGACCAGGCGCTGGCCCTTTGTTTTGTGTCTTTCCTTCTCACATACCATAACACATTCAGTACATGCTCAATACCATACTTTATGGTTCTATCCTACTTAGCACCAAAGATCAAATGCATGAAAATGGCAAAGGAGTTATTTGGAGCACAGTTATATTTATTAGTAATCTTTCTAGTGAAAATGGCACCGAATTTAGTATAAGAAAACCTAATTTGAGACTCTCTTGGCTCCAAGTTATAGAAACCACACAAACCAGCTTCATCCAGAATGGCATTTAGGACAAAGATATTTATTGGTGTACTACATGGGACCCAAGAGCACGAATTGCCTGAGCCTGATCTGATGAAACATTGAAAATAGAGACTCATTCACTGTCTTTCACACTTTCCCTTTCATTTGTGTATTTATTCCTTTCTCTTGATCAGAATAATCTTCCACATTCTACAAAAATCACAGAAGCCAACAGCTCTAGAGTTAAACATGTTAAAACCCTGTCATCAGATAGAACTTAGCTGGCTTACTCCAGAGAATCTTGAGAGGGGTTCCACTATCTCAGATTGAGTCAGATGTTCACCCTCAGACCAATTGTACCCTTTGTGAGGTTTTTGTTTGCTTGTTTGTTTTTGTTTTGTTTTGTTTTTGTGAGACAGAGTCTTACTCTGTTACCCTGGGTAGAGTGCCATGGCATCAGCCTAAGTCACAATAACTTCAAACTCCTGGGGTTCAAGGGATCCTTCTGCTTCATCCTCCTGAGTAGCTTGGGCTACAGGTGCACTCCCGGCTATTTTTTTTCTATTTTTTTAGTAGAGACAGGGACTCATTCTTGTTCAGGCTGGTCTCCAACTCCTCAGTTCATGCAATTTTCCTATCTTGGTCTCCCAGAGTGCTAGGATTACAAGTGTGAGCCACCACACTCTACACATTTGAGGTCACTGTGAATGAAGGCTGCTATTATTTCTCTTTCTGACTTTTATTCCCACTCTTGCACCAATCTACTATAGATAGGAATATGGGTTTAAGACTTGGAAGACTTGGAAGTTCTCATAGCAACCCTATTAATGAAATGGAGAACGAGGAATATAAGTGGACAAAGAAAAAGGCTACACAGCCAAAATATATATACTGCATTAACAGTGATTATTACAACATCACTTAATTTCTCTGAGCTTCAATTTTCTCTAAAAGTGTTTAGATTGCCTATTGCTATGGATATGCATCAAGAGAGACATTTTAAAGGTGTTTTTAGGGATAAAATTATACACAAGAATAAAACCTTGTTCCATTATACTAATGTCACTGAAGCAGGTTCTGGAATCCATAAAGATTAAGATCTATATCTTTAATCTATAAAGATTAAAGTTAATATAGAATGATCTTCTAGTTTTGTGTTTATGAACAAAAAACAAAAGAGGAAAATCTACCATTTACTGGGATTTTAATATATAAGTATTATGGTAGGAGGCGTGCATTTTTTTTTTAATCTTCACTATAGTACTATAAAGTAGATGTTCTTATCAAGCATAAGGTAAAGAGGATAAGAAGATTAAGTTCCTATAACGAATTACCATTAAGATTTAAATCAGGTCTGAGTGATTCTGAAGGTAAGGTGGGGATTTTAAGGAGTGTTGGTGTAAAAATGTTATTTTGTTTTTCATTTTTACAATTCAAATATTGTGGTTGACTTCTTTCTTAAATAGTATTCTTAAAATTTTTCAATTACTATTTTACTATTGCATTTCTATTTGGTGATTTAGTGATTATAAACAAAGTCCCATCTTTTATGAAGATATAAGGATTTTAGACACACTGTGGATTGTCAGCTGCTCTGCTACTTGTTTGGAGAGATTAAAATTTTTTTTTCTGAATCGGAGGCTTGATGTTTGTAAACAACTGTATGAAGAGATGAATAAATAATAACAATTTGTCTAGACACAACATGTCAGCTCCAGGGAGGCTTCTGAAAGAGTTCTTAACAGCAAGAATGCATTTTATTGCATTCTTAATAGTAGTGGCAAGTATAATTAAAGAACGATTATTAGAATTTCCAGATTCTGACCCAGCTAAACAGAACATATCTTATCTCTTGCAGTCTATATTAAAAAGGAGATACCTGGCCAATCTGAGCATGCATGATTAACTTGGAGTTGTGTTCCAATTATCGTAAGGGAAGATTTTTAATTGCACAGCAAATAAACTAAAAAAAATACACACAGTTGTTCTACTTTTGTGTTCTTAATATAATGATATATTACAGACTCTAAATTCCATTCACAGAGAGGAGTGGGCCAGCTTGGAAGATATTTCTCATCACTGAGATCTTTTTGTTTGTTTGTCTGTTTGCTTGCAGTTTTTGGCCAGGGCCAGATTTGAACCCACCACTCCTGATGTATGAGGTTGGTGCACAGATGCTACCCTTGTCACTGAGATTTTATATTACCCTTTCAGGGATTTCTCATAACACATGAGACAGAATCCACTCATCATGAAGGGACGTGGGAAAGTCCTCAGTGTCGTGATGCCATTACTGTCTCTCTCTTGACTTCCAGAAAGTGTCTGTGCAATGCTCTTCTGTATTGGCCTGACTGTGGGCCTTTCCTCTCTAAGTCCTGTGTGTATGCTTAATGATACCTTTTCAAAGAGTATACTTCTGTTGTGTTTAATCTCTTCTGGAAATTAACAGAAGTTTATGACTCTCCGTAGCAGTCTAGGACATGAACCTGTATGTCTAGGACAACTCCATTCACATCACATTATCGCGTCATTTACTCAGAGTATTTAGATTTCATTCAATCTGTCTTCTCGAGAGTGAGCTATCACTATCATATACCAAAGATGGAAAAAAAAGTCTGAGGTATATGTAGTTTGTTATTTGAAAGTATGGCCAAAGATGGCAACCTATGCAATTCAAGGACAATGTTACATGATTTCTAGTTTTCAGATAAGAGAACTAAAGTTTTGAGAGATGAAGGGGCTTATACAACTCCATGAGGCAGGCTGGTAAGGAACTTGAAGGCTCCTAGGTCCTAGTCCAGGGAACTTTTTGCATGTTCCCTTTACGTGTTGCTTTTATCTATGTCATGTCATTTGGTTCTTGGGTCTTAAAATATTGTGGCTTGCAGGAGGGGACAAGTTTGATCCTCCACTGGTTTACAGATACGAGCAGGGAGCCTCAGGGGTTTCTGCTCAAGGCTAGACCATGAGAAACATTTTGCCTCCACGTCCAAGATTTCATCACCGTTTGTTGGCTTTCCAACTTTAAAAAGTCCTCTGTGGCCGATTAATAAATTCTACAATCTCCGTTTTTGATTCACTTTACATTTTTCTTGATTTGTTCTTATTATATTTTAAAGTACATATTTCATTTAAAAAGCCATACTTTATGTAGAGGTCCAGCCTGAGCTCTCCAGGAAACCTTATCTGGTGCTGTTAAAGTACCAACAACTGCAGCAAATAGCCTTTTTGATGGAGATCGACGTTTGGTCTGTTGCCAACAAAATGAATATTTCTTAAATGTTATGTGTGAAACAAATTCTAAAAATGCAGAATTTCTAGCCTGTGCCTATAGTCTCAGCTACTTAGAAGGGTTGGGTGGGAGGGTTGCTTAAATCCAGGAGTTCAATGCTGCAGTGATCTATTATCATGCCACTGCCCTCTAGCCCGGACAACAAAGCAAGACCCCATCTCCAAAAGGTAAATACATAAATAAATTCTTCTTATCTTTTTAAGCCAAAACTTTATTTTTATGTATTTATTATTTTTTATTATTTTTAAAAGCAAAAATTTTTATTTTTTTCCAAAAAACCCTGTATTTAATTTTTTAACATTTTACATATAGAATTATTTCTTTGGGGGCAGTGCCTGTGGCTCAAAGGAGTAAGGCACCGGCCCCATATGCTGGAGGTGGCGAATTATTTCTTTTATCTAGTAGCTTTAATTACATATATTAATTACAATGTTAATCTTCATAATCATTATTTTTTTTATAGCCACCACTATACTAATGAGGACGTCATAACCATTATTTATTTTATTTTTTAAAGCTGCTTTTTCATTTTAAAATGTTATGGGTAAATAACAGTTGTGTGTATATTTGCATAGGGTACCTGTGGTGTTTTAATAAGGTACAGGCGTATAATGTATACTAATCAAATGAGGATATCCTTCACTTCAAGCATTTATCATTTATTTGTGTTAGGAAATTCTGATTTCACATTTTAGTTATTTTAAAGTATAATTTATTGATGACTCATAGTCACTTTGTTGTGTTATTGAATACTGTCTATATAACTGTATTTTTGCACCCATGTATCATACCAAATTTATCACCCCCCCCCTCCTTGGTACCCTTCCCACCCTTCTCAGCCTCTGGTAGTTATGATTCTACTTTCTATCTTCATGACATCAATTTTTTTAAAGTTTAGCTCCTACAATGGAGAAAAAACAGGTGAGACTTATCTTTCTGTGCTGGGGTTATTTCACTTAACATACTGTTCTCCAGTTCCATTCATGTTGTTGTAAATGACAGGATTTCATTCCTTTTTTATGGCTGAATAATATTCCATTACATGTATGTACCATAATTTCTTTATCCATTCATCCATTAATAGACACTTTGATTCAAAATCTTGGCTACTTTTAAGTAGTGCTGTGCTAAAAATAGAGTGCGGATATATTTTAAATATACTGATTTCCTTTCTTTTGGATATACAGAGTGCCCCAAATGTCATCATACATAGGGGAAATGGGAAACTGTAGTTAAGTGGACCATTATTTATAAAATATTCGTTACAAAATTTTGCAAAGAGATGGCCAACAAATAGATAATATTTTGTAAATATTTTATAAATTTTTTCTCTATGGAAAGAAAGGGGGTGAGAATTCTTATGCTATTAAGAATGTTCTAATTATTAGATTAATAATAATTATTAATTAGCTTTAAAGATGAACTATTTTATATTCTTTCTAGAAAGCATTTAAAAACATGGTAATGTATGAATGACATAGATAAGAAGACATCTGCTTTCCAAATTTAGATGTATAACTTTAGAGGAATTAATGTCATATTGTCCAACATACGTAGATAACATGTGAAAAGCTTCTGAGAGTTTTGTAATAAAATTTGTAATTCTAAAGGATCATTTTCACTTAGCCCCCGCAGAAAACTAAATCTAAATAAAGGGAAATGGCTTAAGTTTAAAGAACTGGTGAGTGACACAGGTTTTGATTTCCAGACCAGTGCTTTTTTAAATTGTAACCAGCTCTCAACCCAGGGACAGGTGAACAAGCCCTCTAGGGACAAGCTGCATAAAGGGCAAGGGTTTTTGAATTTAAAAAGAAATCTAAAATTGTTGTTGAGTTGATTCAGGCCTTCAAAAAAAAGTACTAATTTGTGAAGAGACATTAGCAATAACAAATCTTTCTTGAATTATTGTTGATTGAAATGTCATGGTGTGTGTTTATTAAAAAAGTGTGTGAAAGGAAAACTTGCAACTCCATTTCTTACTAATGAGGTAGAATTTAGAATTCATCGAAAACATTAAAATATGTTTGATGTTCATGGTGCCCATTTCTGTCCGTTCATGCTATTGAATAAGGAAGATAAAAGTATAGGGGATAAGATTTTTTCAAGAACCATAATTACAGGAAGCACTTTTATAGTGTTTACACTGTGCCAAGTGTTAAGTAGTTTATGAATTTCAACCCATGTCATTTTTATAACAACCCCACTATGCAGATGCTACTATAGCTTCTGTTTGAAAAGATGAATAAACAGTGGCACAAGGAGACCAACCAACTTGCTCTGGGTCAAATCAACCATTAAGAATATAACTGACATTTGAATATTAGTTTCTAAAATGAAGTGTTTTAAAACTCCTTATATTTTTAGAAATGGATAGCATAACTAACTTTACAAATCTTTTCCACACCAATTCATTATATAGTTCCTGGAGCCTCCTTTCTGAGTTTGAAATCTTGAAGAGGTACTCAAATCTATTATTTTAGTGATTATTTTTCCTTTAATATTTTTGGTTTATGTGTTTATATGTCATGGAGTTTTACTCTATGTTCCTACATTCTTTGATACTCTTCATTAAGCCACCATTTTACTATAAAAAAATCATTGGCATTTGTCTGGAAATGCAAGCAGGAGGCAGGGAACTCTAGAGATCAAGGTACCCTGTACAGAAATACACATGGCAATATTATTGCAAAATCCCTGTATTGATATAAGCAAAGTGTGTCTGTGATGAGTTATAGTACTGTCTAGGACGATAGCTTCTTGTGCTAGTTTCATGTGAGGGTCCCTGTAAGTGTGGTGCCCAACCAGTGATGGCAGTTATAGAATGAAGAAGAATGGCTTCAGAAATCTAAATAACTATGGAATTGTAGAGGATAACAGAAAAGAGTGTTGATGGCAAGAAATGTACAGATTATTGGATAGAATAAGGCCTTTCTTATTCGAAGTTATTTTTCATTTCTTAGAGTAGTATTGGCTATTTGATGTACCTTCTTGTTTCATATGAAACAAAGTACTATCTTTTGAAGTTCTTCAAAGTATGACGTTAGTGCTTTGATGGGGATTGCTTTAAATTTGTAGATTGCTTTGGGCAGTGTAGACATTTTAATAATGTTGATTCTTCCCAGCCAAGAGCATGGTATGTTCTTCCATTTGTTAATGTCTTTTGCTATTTATTTTCTCAGAGCTTTTTAGATCTCTCTGTAGAGATCTGGAGGCAGCACATTACCAGACTTCAGGTTATACTATACGTCTACAGTGATCAAACAGCATGGTACTGGCACAAAATAGAGATATAAATCAATAGAACAGAATAGAGAACCTACAGCTGAAACCATTCTTGTATCATCATTTGATCTTCAATAAACCAAACAAAAGCATGAACTGGGGAAAAGAATTCCTATTTAATAAATAGTACTTGGAGAACTGGTTAGCCACATGTAGAAGACTGAAACTGGACTTGCAGTTCTTACCACATATACAAATTGACTCTCACTGGCTCAGCACCTGTAGCTCAGCAGCTAGGGCGCCAACCACATACACCAAAGCTGGCAGGTTAGAACCTGGCCCAGGCCTGTCAAACAACAATGACAACTACAACCAAAAAATAGCCAGGAGCTGTGGCGGGTGCCTGTAATTCCAGCTACTTCGGAGGCTGATGCAAGAGAATCACTTAAGTCCAAGAATTTGAGGTTGCTGTGAGCTGTGACACCATAGTACTCTACTAAGGGCTACATAGTGAGACTCTGTCTCAAAAAAAAAAAAAAAGCTGACCCCCACTGAAAAAAGACTTAAATTTAAGACACAAATCGATAAAAATTCTTGGAGAAAGTGTGGGAAAAACTCTTGTTGATACTGGCCTGGAAAATATTTTTTTTTTTTTTTTGAGACAGAGCCTCAAGCTATCCGCCTGGGTAGAGCCCTGTGACAGCACAGTTCACAGCAATCTCCAACTCCTGGGCTCAATTGTGTCTCCTGCCTCAGCCTCCCAAGTAGCTGGGACCACAGGCGCCCACCACAATTTGCCTGGCTATTTTGTGGTTGCAGCCATCGTTGTTTTGGTGGGCCTGGGCTGGATTTGAACCCACCACCTTAGATATATGTGGCTGGTGCCTCAGCCACTTAAGCCACAGACACCAAGCCTGGGAAAAGATTTTATGGAGAAAACCCCCTTGTCAATTGCAGTAGTAGCACAAAAAATAAATGGGGCATGATCAAGCTGAAAAGTTTCTGCCCAGTTAAGGGAATAACAACTAAAGCAAACAGACAGACTTTGGAATGGGGGAAGATATTTGTATGCTATGAATTTTACAAAAGGTGGGTAACTAGAATCTACAAACAACAAAAAAAGAACAAACAACCCCATTTACAAGTGGGTAAGAGATATGAACAGAACCTTCCCTGAAGAAGATGAACAGCCAACTAACACATGAAAAAATGCTCATTGTCCCTAGTCATCAGAGAAATGCATATCAAAACTACCTTGAGATCTCACCTGACTCCAGTAAGATTAGCCCACACCACAAAATCCAAAGCTGTAGATGCTGGCATGGATGTGGAGAGAAGGAAACACTTTTACACTGCTGGTAGGACTGTAAACTAATACAACCTTTATGGAAATAAGTATAGGGAATTCTCAAAGAGCTAAAAGTAGACTTTCCATTTGATCCTGCAATCCCATTAGTAGATATCTACCCAGAAGAAAAAAAAATCAATTTAGCATAAAGACATTTGCATTAGGATGTTTATTGTGGCATAAGGCACAATCACTAAGACAAGGAAGCAACCCAAGTGCCCCTCAACCCATGAATAGATTAGTAAACTGTGGTATATCTATCCCTGGCGTACTATTCAGTCATAAAAAAGTTGGCGACTTTACATCTTTTGTACTTCTATGGATGGAGCTGAAGAACATTCTCCTTATAGAATCACAAGAATGGAAGAACATGTATCCAATGTATTAAATACTAATATGAGGCCAACAGATAAACAACTACACACCCGTATGAGGAAAAAAACCAACAAATGAATTTAAGGTGGGGGGAGGGAAGAGGAGAGAAAAGGGAGAGGGAGGAGAGAGGAGAATTGGTTGACTCTTACCTCCTCATCTCTGGGTGAAGGGCTCAACTACAACTTGAACTTTACCTAAGAAATGCAAACAAGGTTACCTAATCATCTGTACCCTTACATTAATCTAATGTAAAAAAATAAAAAGAAAACAAAGAATTCTTCAGCTAAATCAGAATGTTTTTCTAACATGAAGGCCTAAATAAATGACAGCACACAGACCACAGAGTATCTGTAGCAATGGCCAGTGTTTTCAATCTTTATTTTTGTATTTGGTTCAGAAGTGTCACATGGAATATTACTATTATTATTTTTTTATTAAATCATAACAGTGTACGTTAATACTATCATGGGGTACAGCGTACTGTTTCTTTATACAATTTGAAGTACTTTCATCCAACTGGTTAACATAGCCTTCGTGTCTTTTTCTTAGTTATTGTGTTAAGACATTTATATTTGCATTCATTTCTGGATTTCTTTATGGCTCTATTATGGTATCTATAGTTCTGTAAGTAACTTCAAACTATTTTGAAACCATGTAGGATATAATTACCTAAAGAAATGTTCTATTTTTTTCCTTATCAGAACTTATAAAGTATGATAAAGAGTGATAAGGAATAAATTTTCGACGATGCCAGAATGATATACCAGAGAATTACATACCATTACCAAAATATGAAGAAGAGCAGAAATAGAAAACTCTTAATGTTTTGTTATTCCCATAATGGGAAGGGAGTATTCAAAAGAAAGGGAGTATAGAAGAAACCAAAATAAATTTGTTATCCATTCACCTTGGCTAATTCAATGGTCAGATTTTTGGAACCACATTTCAATAGGATAAATAACACTGGTGGAATTTTGATTAGAAACCAGGCAGGTTTGACTGCTGATCTCATTCTTTTAATCAATATCTTATATTGATTTAGTGGATGAAGTTAATATTGGGTAACAAATGATCCCCCAAACTTAGGGGATTTTAACCATAAGAGTTTACTTATTGTTCATCTTTACATGTTCACCTTAGGCTGGTTGGGTTTCTGCTGTCTGTTGCCTTTAACCTTGGACCTGAGCTGGTGGAGAAGCTGCTGTCAGAGCTGGTGCTAGGCTTATAATACAGGGAAGACAGAAACATGGTGATCAGGTGCTGAATTGAACGCTGCTGCTGAGAAGTGGCATGTGTCATCTTCTGTTCCCATGTCATTGTTGAAAGCAAGTCATGTGGCTAAGCCAGTTTTCAACAGAGGATGCATAATCCTCCCACAGAGGAGCAGTGAATATTTTGAATAGTAAATTACCATATTGCTGCAATCAAAGGGTCTTACCTCTGTGTTTTCTGTTTTGGTAGATTGTGTCTGAGACAATGTTTCCCACCTAAACTATCCAATTGTTCACACACTGGACCAGATAGTCTGGTCTTGACCTTGGTATAAATAGATGCCATTTCCCTCTCTTTGTCTCTGTATCTTCTAGGATGCCCCTCTTGAGAGGCAAAAACCTGAAACAAGCCTCTCAGGATGGCCTACTTTCCTATACTCTATTCTAAACATTTTTATAAAGGATAAATAGAAAAAAATACAGATAAGTGATCATGGAAGATATCAAAGGTATGACACATGCTTACCTCTTAGAACTGAGGATTGAATTAGATGATTTGTAGGTAGTCTTTAACAGGGTATCTGGCATATGGTAAGTGCTCAAGAAATCTTATCTACTATTATTAGTAATATTGCAAGTGTAATGATATTTTCTGCTATCGCTATAACTCACCTACTACTTGCACAGTTATATAAAGAAATGATTCACCAAAAAAGCCTTAAAAACTACCTTATTAAATGAATTCACGTTTTATTGATTTAATATTGCATACACATATAACTAGAAAGGATATATGTGAGGGAAATTAGGCACGTAGACTCCTAAAAGGCAAAGTAGGTGTGCCAAATTATTTAAAGTCCCCCAGCAGTAAATCCACACCCTCTAATTCACTCTTACTTTCCCAAATTTCATGGTTAATTTGTGGATCACTGCTTTAGACTCCCTCCTTCATTAGAACACTAATTCCTATTCTGGCCTCTTATTAACTGTGGATTATCTACCCAACATTATTCTGTAGGTTTAGCTGACTTTATTGGTCAACGTCAAGAAGTTCACTTAAATGTTAATAACTTCAGATGGAATTGAACTCTTTTGAATGAATTTTTTTATTAAAGCACACATGGTTTTAAAATTGAAGGGCCAAAATATTCCATGAACTATGTTTTACATTTAATAAACTCAAGACTGTTAGCAATCATTGGAATCACAATGAAATCAACATGTGTGGCAAAGTTTGTCTACTCTGGTAACCAGCAATGCATTTGTGCACCATTTTTGACTTTAAATTTTATAGAACTATAACAAAAGAGAACTTCAGCTCAGTTATTAAAATCATGGGCAAAACGTTGCAGGAAAATAAATGAGTGCTATCATGCACTACCGCACATATAGTTGAATTGACTTTTCTCCAAAGTCATTAAATATTATCATCTGAGGACTGGCTTTTGCATTTTCTATGCCTTATCCTCAAAAGAAATATTTTCCTTGTGGTAGAAATCCAATTATTTCCTTCCTTATAATTGACGTTTTCTGTTTGCATGAGGCCAAAGCAGGGCAAATACGATATAAATGGAGAGGGCTGAGCAGGAAATATTTTCAGAACAGAATTATATGGGAGCTCTTTCCTTGTGTGTAGAGGACACAGGTGTGTATGCATGTTCTAGAATAGGCTTATGTCATGTCACTGGAAACAAGGCATACCATGGAAGCATTTTGGCAGTTAATGATTTGGAAAATGGATAATTCTTCCCCACTGACTTGTAAATATAGAGACATTTACATTTTATTTTTGCTCAATTTTTAAAAATGTGACCACATTTTCCAACTGTGATATTATTTATCTTGTATATGTGTACATAAGAATTGGGAATATACTGTACAGAATCTCAAAATCAGTGAGTGATTTCATAGAGTGAAATATACTAATTTAATGATAGCAATAGCCTTCAATTGATATTTTTTACAAGTTGGTCTTTTAATATTTTGTCATATGCTATGTTTCTTGAAAATGAAGGTTTAAATAAAAGATCTGTTTGTAATATAAATGGTTGCCCCGTAAATAGCTCCTTTGGAAGTGTGGACCAACTACAAGTTAAACATCTTGATGTTGGGAGGACACGGGGCTCCAGAGAAGACTCACCTATCTTGTACAAGGGGGGCTTTCACCTTTTTAATGCCCTGGTTTCCATGACAACCAGTATTTTTTTTGTGGTCTTTGGCATAATAGTGGCATTGTGGCATATCAGGTTAAATTACAGCTAGTGACTCAGCTGCAAATGCTTTTGCTTCCTGATTTATGAGAGATAGCATGATGGAGAGAACAGATTTTGTAAGGAGCAATTAGAGGAACAGAGGTAAAGAAGGGCACAGAGATTTATTTTTTCAGTGAAGTGCAGTTAATGGAGCATGCCAATGGAGGGACTTTCCCTTCTCTGGCTAGCTGGTACGTCCCTGATTTAATCAAATATGACCAAAATGTGCCTTTTACTTTCTATACGGTCTGACAAAGGTAATTTAGAATGAAGTGTTTTAGATGAGTGTAAGCTGTTGCAGCCAGGATTTATGTCTTTATGAAGGAAACACAATTGCAGGTGTCTTCTCAAGCTGATTGATAGGCAATAAGAGAGTGAAATAAGAGCTCAGTCTCCAAGAAACTAGAAAAAGTTGTGTTTGTTAAATGGAATAGAAGGGTATCTGCTGTCCTCTTGTGAATTTTGTGTCTGATTTAGTGCCTATGCAGATTCGTACCATAGCACATAAAACCAGATACACATTACCGACGTAACATGCTTCATTTGAATCATAATGTTTTCACTGAATCGCATATCCCACAATATTCCAGGGCTAACTTAAAAATTCTGACTGACTGGAATTATCTGCATTTGTCAATTTCCTTCCAGTAGGAATGAAAAGGGGTTTTGCTGGGCTGGGGGATAATAGTACATACTGTGCTTAAGAGAAGAATTCAGATTCAGAATCTTGTTTTTGTGCTCAAATTATTTCATTTTTCTCTGCGTCTGTATCTACTGAGTCTCACTTTATTGCCCCTGGTAAAGTATCATGGCATCATAGCTCACAGCAACCTCAAACCCTTGGACTTCAGCGATTCTCTTGCCTCAGCCTCCCAAGTAGTTGGGACTACAGGCGCCCGCCCCAACATCTGGCCATTTCTTTAGACATGAGGTCTCACTTTGGCTCAGGCTGTTCTTGAACTTGTGAGCTCAGGCAATCCACCCACCTGGGCCTCCCAGAGTGCTAGGATTATAGGTGTGAGCCACTGCGCCCAACCCTCCCTAAGTTCTTAAAAGTATTCATTGCATCTTTACTTATCCAACGGGATGTTGCTATGTACGGTGTGTATATATAATTTTGTTAGCATGGGGAAAGGTGTGGAAGGATGAAGACTAGTGTTTAATACTAGCTATCTAGAAAGGGTGACGGTAGGCTGTACAGCATCAGATGAAGGTGAAGCTGGAAGAAGAAACCGATTTGATATCATTAGACTTTGAGCCACTGCATTGGTTATAAACCCCCACCACCTTTAAGGACTCAAAGGTCACTGACCTTTGGCTGGGTATCTGGTGGAGCCTAGAAAATTTTCAAAATGCCCTATATGAAAATCTCCTAAGGAATATTATTAAGTCAATTTTCTGGAGTCCTGGTGTCACAGAGCTAACGTAGGCTGCAAGGGTCAATCAAACATCAAGAGAACAGCAGCATGCTCTGAACACCTGTCCGCTCTCCTGCATCTTTCCACTGACATTTTCTACCTGCAAGACTGGTGCTGAAGTGACACACACATATATAAATATTTTACTGTGGTTTTCCTGACCCCAGGCAATTGCTTTAAATATCCTACAAAAATCCAGAGTCATTTTATTTAGGTGATTATAAGACAATTTCACAAAATCTTGGTAATTTAGAATTTTTCCCTATCTCGAGGTCCAAGAAGTGTATCCATAACCTCTATAAACATCAAAGAATAGACAAGCTCTCTAATCAGAGCATAAAAGAATTATCTTGTGTGGAAAACAAATTAACTCTGTGATATGTTTAGATAAATTTCTCAGAGTTGAGATTAATTTTTTCCTACAGCTGTACAAGGTGGCCAAATAGATAGCTCCTGCTTTTAAAAGAGAATCCACAATAAGGATGATTTTATTTGCATGGGGTTGGATTGATTATAAGGTTGATTTTGGTGAGTACATTTATAACTTAAGTGCATCACTGTAATTTCTGATAAAAACCTTTTTTATTTAAGTGAATGAATACTATAAGAAATGTTTCATTAGGCTTGTGGTTATCAAAAGCTTATGGTTAAAGTTACATTCCCTTGTGATTACACCAAAAGGTTAGTCAAGCAGTTGAATATTAAATAGAGGCACTTTGATCATGCTAATAAGAAACAGAGCTTGCAGATTTCAATTTACGTAAACAATTACTTCTTCTGGCTAATCTCTGTATCACAGTCTCCCCTGCCTCTCTGTCATCTAGAGTCATTTTATTTGGGTCATTATAAGTAAAGACAATTTAGTGCATAAAATCCTGGTAGTTTAGATTTGGTAAATTAGGTAGAGCTTTAGGCTGTACCAGGTTAGGCAGAGGTAGGAGCTTGCAGGCTGGAGGAGGGAGAATTTGGGCATTTATCCTCCCAGCTCCCTGTCAGTCCTCTTGCCATAGGTTGACTGCTTTTTTATTTTTCTTTAGAGTTAAAATGTATGTGCTTTAATTGTTTATGTAAGTTTTACCTTATTTAAAAATGCATAAATGGGTAGAAAAAGTCCTGGAAAAGAAGAATGAAAAATGTTAGTACTAGTAATTTTTTTAATTAGAGAAACCAGAAAAGAAAGTCATTGCTGCTAGGCATAATGTTCATTTTATTCTTTAAGGTTAGTTGTTTTTTGTCTCTGGAAGTCAAGGACTTCTGTCCAGCAGCCTCTTTACATACAAATCCCTCTGGATTCCAGTAACCCCCCCACTTCCTGTGTACCTTTTGGTCTGGGGGTAGTAATGGCTCTTAGGCTGGCCCTGGCTACCATGCTCTGCTCTGAGCTGAACCTGGTGAACTGTTATCAAACTCAGCTCTATGCCTGGTTTGACTGTGCTAAATGTGCCCATCACTGACACTATGTGCTCTAACCCTGTGCATGTTATTCAGAAATACAATTTCAACATCGTCCCTCTCCTCTTCCTCCCCTCCCCTTTCTTATTGTCTTTCTTTTTTCTTTGTTTCTTTTTTTTTTTTTTTTTTGAGAGACAGAGCCTCACTCTGTTGCCCCAGGTTATGGTATGGTGGCACTAGCCTAGCTCACAGCAACCTTAAATTTTTAGGCTCAAGCAATCCTCTTGCCTCAGCCTCCCCAGTAGCTGGAACCACAGTGCCTGGCTGATTTTTCTATTTTTAGTAGAGATGGGGTCTTGCTCCTGGAACTCAAGGGATCATCCCACCTTGGCCCCACAGAGTGCTGGGATTACATATTTTGAGCCACTGCTCCTGGTCAGGACTTTTTTTTTTTTTTTTTTTTTTACTGACATCAACAGGATATTTCTCAAAATGTTCTCATCAAATGCAATTATCCCTTATACTTTCACAGTCAAGGCTAGCCAAAAAATTAAAGTTTACTAATCCAGATATCCAGAGTTACATCTTGTTTTATACGCTGATCATCAGGGCCATCCATTCATGGTGTGGATGTCATAATCGATGTGTTCTATCACTGTGCATGCTCCCTGCCAGTGGTTCTCAACCTATGGGTTGCAACCCCTTTGTAACAATGAAAATACATGGCGGTAATAGGAAGGTTGAGAATCACTGATTTAGACAGAGGGGTTGAACATGCTGGCATTGTCTGGCAGTACTCTGTCTTTGTCAGAATCTTGAGCAGGTCAAAGTGATGATGACTGAACATTTTATCCTTATTTGTGAGACTGTTGGTCTCTGGAGCCTCTTGGGTGCATCAGAGAATGTGAAGAGGTATCTGTATCACTAAAGGTGAAGATGGTGCAAACCTGCGTGCCCTGAGGGGTGTGGACAATGACTCTGCTCATCTGTTTATTTATTCAATTAAGAATTGATGAACACGTGGGGTTTGAATCCATAGATACTGAACTAGAGATTCTCTCTTGCCCCAGACTCTTCAATCTAGCTGATGACAGCAAGGTAGTTCTTTTTTTTTTTTAATTAAATGATAGCTGTGTACATTAATGCAATCATGGGGTACAGTGTGGTGTTTTCATATATAATTTGAAATATTTTCATCAAACTGGTTAACATAGCTTTTATGTCATTTTCTTAGTTATTGTGTTGAGACATTTATATTCTACTCTTAGAAAGATTCACTTGTACCCTTATAAGATAAACCATAGAAGTGATCCCTCCAATAGCCCTCTCTCCACCCCTTCCCCTCCCCCCTCCCCATATTCTTAGGCTATAATTAGGTTATAGCTTTCATATGAAAGCTATAAATTAGTTTCATAATAGGGTTGTGTACATTGGATACTCTTTCTTCTATTCTTGTGATACTTTGCTAAGAAGAACATTTTCCAGCTCCATCCATGTAAACATGAAGGACATAAAGTCTCCATCTTTCTTTATGGCTGCATAGTATTCCATGAGTTTGATGGACGGTAACCAACTCCTAACAGTGAGCAAACTGATGAAGAGTTTTCACAAATCATAGCCCTCAAGTGTGGCTTA
>CAUYQV010053117.1:0-26460 GCA_963574575.1 Galagoides demidoff | reverse complement strand
TTAAAAAGGAATAAGGAGGTTGTGGCTAAGATGACTTTGTGATCACCTACGATTTACACTCTTTCTATGGCATGGAATTGTGGCTAGGAGCAGCTGTCCAACCAGTGATTATAATTTCTTAATTTTCTTTTTTTTTTTTTTTGAGACAGGGCCTCAATCTGTCTCCCTGGGTAGAGAGCCATGGCATCACAGCTCACAGCAACCTCCAACTCCTGGGCTCAAGAGAGTCTCCTGCCTCAGCCTCCCAAGTAGCTGGAACTACAGGCGCCCGCCACAATGCCTGGCTATTTTTTTTTTTTGGTTGCAGCCGTCATTGTTGTTTGGAGGGCCCAGGCTGAATTCAAACCTGTCACCTTAGGTGTATGTGGCTGGCACCTTAGCCACTTGAGCCACAGGCGCTGAGCCAGCAGGACTGGTTTTTAAAGAAAATATAAACTGGGTGTAGTGGCTCACGCCTGTAATCCTAACACTCTGGGAGGTGGAGGTGTGTGGAATGATTGATTGCTCCTCTAGCTCTAAACCCACAGTCTTCAGCTACATGCTCCTGTCCTTGGACCCTTGTGAAGAGTGGTAGATCAAACAGCACAATACTCTTGGGATGGTATATTGCAGTGATTCTCAACCTTCCTAATGCTGCGACCCTTTAATACAGCCACAGGTTGAGAACCACTGGCATATTGGAACAATGAAGGAAAGGATGTGTGGGCTAAGTCCTTGTCCCTTACTGTTGGGGAGGAGTGTGGGCTGCCAGGTACTCAGAGACTTGTTGAGTTCTTGAACGAAAGTCAGGTAGTAAAGGTCCGTGAAAATATTCACCATTCGGTTATTTTCCAGCAAGTACTGTGGGGAAAAGTAAAATACACACACATAAAAGCCAGACTGTAGGTCGTAGAAGAAAGACAGTGATGCCAAAAGCCCCAGGTATCTTTTCCTTGATAACGAGGAGATGATGGGAAACAGCTACTTCATTAGGTGACCCAGAAGAATACTTTCCCCAGGTAAACCTATCACTCAGGTACTGAGGCTTTGCTGGAAGAGGAGGTTTGGAGATCTATGTTCTTTAGAAGCCCAGACCCTCTTGTCAGGTAATACATGGCTGACCTCTCCCAGGTGGAACTAAACATTACACCACCACTCAAGAAGCCCAGCTCCACCCAGCCCTCTCCTAGAATGGTTATAAGGATTACAAAGGGGACCCAGACAGGAATGAAAACTGCTCCTTGACCAATTGTTCTGGAATGAAGCTTTGATTTTTAGAATAGCATTCACATCTCACATCATATTTTCACTAGAAGATTAAAAGCAAGCTGCCTGCTTGGGGTAGGGGACAAAGTAGGACAGATCATTTGTGGTTGGACCCTGCTTGCTATGTTGAGTGACGAGAAGTGAGGCAGTGTGCAAGGGTACCTGCTGGATGCCAAGACACAGATAGTAGATACTGTCAGGTTCATAGCGCTCGCCATTGGGTCGAGTAATTTCTCTCACAAACTGGGCCAGTCCGTAGTTGAGCTCAGCAGCTGAGCAGGCAAGAATATCCTCTTTGATACGCATGGGTTTGGCTGTAGGGATACGTAGTACAGGCAGATGAGATTAAGTAAAACTCCACATGGAGAATTTCACTTAGCTCTACCACCATTAACCCCTTCATCCCTTAGTCATGCCTCCCTCCTGAACAAAATTACAGATAGAGCCCTCAGCCCTGAACCTAGACAGCATCTCTCTTTAACCTACAACTGTTCCCCATCTTCACATGGTATCTTTAAGTGATCATTCCCTTATCACTCCTAGACATCTTCAGCTGAATTATAGGCCCAACTCCGTCTTCCCCTTCTTCTTCTCCTCTCTGTCTTATCTTCCTTCCCTAGGTACTTACGGCCAAAGCGCAGCTCATCACCCTTGCTGGTTTCTCCGTTGGCATATTTTGACTGTACCCAGCACTTCCAAGCATTGACACCATATGAATAGTTGAGTCCAGTACAACTAGGCTGGCTGCTCATGGAGTCCCTAGAACAGCTTTCTGAAAGCACCAGCCGCTTCTGACCCTGGAGGGAAAGAGAAAGGAAGCAGGCAGCAGAGGTAGGCCAGGGGTACCATGGAAACTAGTCAGCACAATGTTTACCACTGGGCAGGGGGACTGATGTAAAGACATAGCACAAAGCCCCAAGAACAGCTTTGACGGCCTTGTCAAGTAGGAGGCTATATCTCAGTTATATTCCTGGTGTTGGAGAATAGAGTTATGGGGAAGGTTAAACTATGGTTAAATCATGGCTGTTGGCTTGACTACAAGAACCCTCCCCCCTTTGGGTCTCTATACTTCTTTTGTGGACATAGGAGTCCCAGCCCTCACCTTCCTCATGGTTCGGGGAAGGTCTTGTTCAGTAGACACATCCTCAGGCCCAACCAGGCCACAATCAAAGAGGAAGTCTACACTGGGGTTAATGTCCAAAGGATCTAATGAAAGGGAAAAAAAGAAGAAATCAATCTCTGAAGATCTCTGCATATCAAAGAGGATACTCTTCCTACACCACTCTTGCTACTTGCCCACTTAATTCAAAATGAACCTCTCAGACAGCTTCACTGGACTCAATAGGAGCCAGCAACGCTATACCAAATAACATGCTCAGAAACACAAAAATACAAAACAAACATTTACAATAATGTGAATATTTTCAACACCATTCAACTGTACACTTAGAAATGGTGAAGATAGTAAAATTTTGTTGTGTTTTTTACCACGATTAACATTTTTTAAAAATACACCAAACAAACAAAAAAGGCCCAGAAGTCTAAAACACTGCACTGTCCTGGTATCTCTAGTGCTACTCCTATGGGAACTTTCTGTCTTAGGGTCACAATAAGTACTATTTAGTGTCATGCTCAGGGACATACGGAACACTGCCTTCCTGATGGCACAAATGCTATTGTACTCAGTGGACATGCTTCAAATCCTACTTACTCTTGGGGAAATCTGCTTCCAAGTCTTGTCCAGGTTCATCTAAGACATTGGCCATCTTGACAGCCATGGCCAGGACATCATCTCGAGCTGGCCCAAACAGGTCACAGTCCTCCAGAAGTCCCTCTGCACTCTGGTTGCTCACAAGATCTGGGAGGCAGAGGAGCTGGCTCAGTGGCTGTAGTTCCTGCTTAGCACTCTCACAGGCTTTCAGGGGCTGATCCCAACTATCCTTCCATTCCACTAGGTACCAAGATTACCAACTCTAACCCCTCAAGAAGACAGACTGGTAGCACTCTGTCTCCCTCATTGCTACCATCCATAGCATACCACAAAGGTCAGATGAGGCCTTGTCTAACTCCTCAGCCTCTGCAATCATTTCTGCCATAGCCAGGATGTCAGCCTCCAAGGGGTTGGAAGGGATCTTCACCTTCAGCTCCTCAATGGTTTCCACAATCTTGTCTGTGTTCTCCAAGGTAGTGGGCAAGAACATGGGCACAGGCACCTGGATGCATAAATCCCAACTAAATGCCAAGAATCACAGCAACAGATGAGAGGGACAGCTGATGAAAGTAAAGGGAAGGGGTAAGCTTCAAACCTGGAAGGGTAAAAAGGACCTAGCCAAGAAGGGTAGGGAAACTTACCGGGATAGGCATTGAGAAAGGCACCGGGACTTTCTGGCAGTACAGATGCATAGGCACTGGCACAAAGATGGGCACTGGGATGGGCAGCACGATCACTTGTGGCTTCCACTCTTCTACTGACAAGAAAGGGGTCTTCTCAGAGCTCCTGCTAAACCAGTCACATCTGACCCAGGACCTAATGCTTGCTTGCCACCCTCAAAAGGTCTAACATGTGCTCAGTGTCACAAAACCACCCTTGAACCAAAGGTTGAACGACAACTCTTATGATTTTAGGACAACCCTACACATGATACTTTAGCCACCTAAGAAATCTCCTTGCCCAGTTTCTAGGACTCTAGAACATGTGGTGGTGTCTAGGCACCCTAGCTCACCTGTCTGACTCCCTTTGGACTTCATCTCCACCTTACAAGAGACTCCTCGATTCTGCATCAGTGGCTTACACATGGCAGCTTTGTTTTTGCGAGGTGTTGCTGGGGACGGTGGGGGTGGAGGAGGGGTGGGAGCAGTTGGAGCTGATCGGGTTTTTGCAGGGATCTGCAGAGACAAAGGAACCTTAGCGCCCCCAACTACAGTACTTTCCTCTGAGATTATCCTCCCCTTTGGCTTTTGTCCTGACCTTGCCCAAATTCCCATTTTCCTCTGGGGTCCTCACTGTGTTGCTGTTCTCCACTTTGGTTTGAGAGGGTGTCTGGAGCTTTGACTCAGGAGACTGACCTGTAGATCAAAACAAATCAATGTTCTCATCCAAGGGACTAACTCTTCATTTTCCTCACCCCTGTTCCAGGAGAGCTTCATTAAGAGGTACACCAAATATAAGCAGAAAGTCTAGGCTCAGCACAGTAGCACAGTGGTTACCGCACCAGCCACATACACTGAAGGTGGCAGGTTTGAACCCAGCCTGGGTCAGCTAACCAACAATGACAACTACAACCAAAAATATAGCAGGCATTGTGGTGGGCGCCTATAGTACCAGCTACTTGGGAGGCTGAGGCAAGAGAATCACTTGAGCCCAATAGTTTGAGCTTACTGTGAGCTGTGACACCATGGCACTCTACCAAGGGTGACATAGTGAGACTGTCTCAAAAAAATAATAATAAAAATAAAAATAAACGGGAAGTCTAGGATTTCCCCTCCTTGCCATCTCAGGTCTAGTCTTCTCTAAGCCCCAGCAACATTGGCCAGTAAGATTCTTCACTCCTGGTGGCCAAGAGGAACGAACATTACATTTTCCCCCAAAACCCACAATTTGAGATCTTCCATTTATATGACCCCCAAGGAGTTTTGACATCCCTGGGGTTGCAGTAATATTCAAGAAACAACTACAGGAGCAGCACCTGTGGCTCAAATGAGTAGGGTGCTGGCCCTATATACGAGGGTTCAAACTCAGCCCCGGCCAAACTGCAATTAAAAATAGCCAGGCGTTGTAGTGGGCGCCTGTAGTCTCAGCAACTTGGGAGGGTGAGGCAAGAGAATCGCCTAAGCCCAGGAGTTGGAGGTTGCTGTGAGCTATGATGTCACAGCACTCTATCAAGGGCAACAAAGTGAGACTCTGTCTCTGAAAAAAAAAAAAAGAAAGGAAAAGAAACAACTACAGTCTTCAGTCTCAGTAAAGGTAGAGCTTATGCTGATACTTCCTTATTTCAGAGAACTAACCACAACCCCCATCCTACCTCAATAGGTACCTACTACCTAAAAATATATCCTTTATTGAAAATCAGTAGAATCTAACTCCAAGATAATCTAACTCCAAGATACTTTAAACAAGACTCTCCCTTAGTACCTGTAGGGTCCAGAAGCTAAAAGAGAGCACAGTACCAGGAGCTCTGGCCAAGGATGAGGTGAATGCATAGTGGAAAAAGAAAGGAGCTGGGCCTAGGCTTAGAAGAGTCCAGGCTGGCTCCAACAAAATGTGCCTCCTGCCCCAGGACTCACTGTTCAGGAGGCTCTCAGGCCCACTCTGGGTATCCAAGTTGGGTTGGTTCTGCTGGCTATAGAAGCGCAACAGACACTGTTGGTTGCAGAAATGACGGATCTGCCCACGCCAGTGGATGGTCTCCAGCAGCTTCCCTTGGCGTTTACAGGCGTGGCACCGAGCAGCCTGAGGGTATCAACAGGATGGTCAGATCTGCCTCCCTAAAATGTGCTGGGCCCTTTTCCCTGGGATAAGCCATGCTCTTCCCTTTGAAGATTGGGCCAGCTTGTTGACTGGAAATTGGCTCCCCTCCCTAGAGATCTGCCCACACCCTGATCTCAGAAAAACAGCCATGTTCCCTGCAGCCCTCTTTCCCTCCATGCTAATGTGCTGACCCTCCTTACCTTGCAGTACCACAGTAGGTACTTGGTCTTACAGTCCTCACTGCAAAAGTCCCAGGTGCTACCATCTAGTTGCTCTGTGACTCCCCGCTGGCAGGTCTGGGAGCAGTAAGTACAAGTGATACAGCATAAGCCCAGCTTTTTAGTGAAGTCCTGTTTATAGAGCAGCACACAGCCTGGAAAGAGGGGAAGAGGGGAAAAAAGTCCAGAGACACAAAGAAGCCCCAGAACATGAGATCCAACCTTTTCAATGTGGTGAAACCTTTCTCTGAGACCAGGTGTAGTAGCTCACACCTGTAATCCTAGCACTCTGGGAGGCCAAGGCAGGTGGATTGTCTGAGCTCATGAGTTTGAGACCAGCCTGAGCAAGAGTGAGAGCCCATCTCTAAAAATAGCCGGGCATTGTGGTGCACGCCTATAGTCCCAGCTACTTGGGAGGCTGAGGCAGGAGAATCATTTAAGCTTAGGAGTTAGAGGTTGCTGTGAGTTGTGACCCCATGGTACTCTACTGAGGATGACAAAGTGAGACTCTGTCTCAAAAAAACAAATAAACAAACAAAAAAAACCTCTCTCTGAACAGCCCTTTGTGCCTAAAACCTTAGGATAGATGGGGACAAGAGCATTTTGAGCAGAGGTCCTGCCACATGGACTACTTTCTAAGCTTCCCTCACTTCTCCACCATTCTCCCTGGCTATGAGAAATAGGGCCTTTACCCTTTCTCCATTTCCTTACCTTCACTGCAGAAGCTTTTCTCCACCCCACTGAAACGGAGTTTCTCATGCAAGAGTTTCTCCTGCCGACAATGCTCACACTGGGACACCACACCCCGAAGCCGCTTGAAATCTTCACAGCAATCACGGCAGCAGAACTGGAACACCTGGTCCTAAGGTGGGGGCACAGGGTGGGGAGACAGAGCTATGACATCTGGACCTGGCGGGAGCCAAGCAGAAGACCCCTTCAGATAGATGTCCAATCATATAGCAAGATGTGAGTGGGGATAGGGGTCTTACCTGCCAGTCCAAGACCTCAGGTTTGCCACTGAAGAGACTATGGCAGTAGTGACAGCTCAGGTGAATGCCCCCCTCAGGGCTTGTGCGCTGGAGGGAAGGAAGACAAGTAAGGGAGGGGCAAGATGTGTGCAGTGGTAGCAGGGGTAGCAGGGGAGTTGGGCTTCTTTTCGCTCTGCCCAGATCTACCTACCCCAATTCTCCTACCCTATGTTACCACACCCTTTTATCCCTTGTCCAGGGTCTGAAGTACCTGGAACTTGGTCCAGCAGCTGGGGCTGCAGAACTGGTAGACTGTGCGATCAACCTTGTTGTAGTAACAGGGGTCAGAGAGGCTGCGGCGGCAGAAGCTGCAGGGTCGGGGAGGGCCTGGGGCACAGAGAGAAAGAGAGAGAAAGAGAGAGAGGGAAATAGAAAGAGAAAAGAGAGAGGGGGAGGGAAACAGAGAGAGGGAGAGCACATAGAAAGTGTAAGGCAGTGCAGAAATGTAACAGAAAATCCATGGGAAGATGTGGTTAGGACTGAGGTCAGGCAGCAGGGATTACTTTAGAAGAGGGGAGTATGGGAGGTAGAAGGAAGGCCAGCAAGGGTCTCAGAGAGGAGGGCTTTGCACCTACCAGTGAGCCCTGCCTGCTTCACTTTGTAAGAAGTGGTACAGCACAGGGAACAGAACAAGCTGGTCTTGCCATTACGATCCACATGTGATAGCATCTCAAAGTTCTTACACAGGGTCTTGCACCAGACACATGGGTACACACGTGTGTTTTTCTGTGAGGATGGGGAAGGAGAGGCTGAGGCTGGATTTGTCCCTTCACTTTTATTTTTTAAATTTTTTAAACATGAAATATTTCAGGCATACAAAAAAGTATAGATGATGAGATAACAAAGACCTGTGTGTCCACCAGCCAGCTTCAAAAATAAAACATAACAAATACAATTGAAACCCCCTTTATTTGTTTTATTTTCCCAGCCCTCGACCCATCCAGCACCTTTATTTATCACCCAAGAGCCACACCCCCTTCCACAGCCCTCTAACACACTATTCCCTCGGCCCCACCTTCTTGTATGCCCCTAAGCAGGTTGTGTTGCAGAACCGCTTTTGTTGGCCCTCATGGAAGAGGAGCTCGGGGCCAGGGCTCCCGGTCTTGGTATAGATGTAAGCCCCACACTGGTCACAACAGTTGGTTTTCAGTCCCTTGTTGGCCCGGAATTTGGAGAAGCAAGAATCGCTGCAAAGCCGGTGCACCACGCTGCCATTGCTGACCTCATGCAGGACCTGCCACATACACACACACACACACTGAGCTGGGGCTTGGCCACCACCGCCCACCCCAATACAAGGACAGCCCCCACCTCACCCTAGACCTTCACAGCAGACAGTGGGCCCAGGGACCCCCCAACCTGTGCATCAGGCTGCCGACTTGACGGTGAGGTCCTGGGAGGCAAGGGAGGTCAGCTGCATACATCCTGGAGAGGCTCTATCCTTGAATAAGCTCCCTCATGATGGCTGCCTTTCCTCCCACTCCCCTTTTCCACAGGGCCTGACCCCTGCAGCCCCAGGATTGGAGGGGCAATTCAGGGCTGATCAGGCTCTGTAAATTAGCCCCCACTGAGTGTCCTTACCTCTCCAGTCTTCTGGCATATGCTGCAGCGAGTGGCATCAGCGGGATCCCCAGACTGGGGGATTGGGCGCTGCTGCTGAGCCTCATACAAGGAGAGACACACTGATGTGCAGAACTCATGGAAAGAGCCACCTGAACCAGTCTGTGCCACAACTGACTCCTTGGTGTTCCAGATCTCCCTAGAAGTAGGAAGAGATTTGAAAATTCACTCAGGATCACATTCTCATTTCATCAACTTCCACCCTTCCTCTAGGATCAATGACCACAGAGCCAAATATTCTGGCTGTCCCTGAATTGCTCTCCCAGATCCATTCTGCTAAGTTCTTACCCATACTCCCGCCCTGATCCCTGCCCCTCAACCCCAGGACCCTCACGTACTTCTTGCAGAAGGTACAGGTCTTTTTGCCTGAGGGCTTCTTGGAGAAAGTGGTGAGACAAGATGAAGAGCAAAAGAGCTGAGGTAGCCCCTTGCGCTGATAGGCTGTCTGGCCCTTCTGCAGTGGTGTCCGGCAATGTGCACAAGTCATCTTAGTGCCCAATGCAGAGCGCCCAGCCCTTTGTGCCACGCTTGAGCGTAGGGACATGCGAGGAGAGCGTCGGGGCCGGAATGGCACAAAGTCCTCATCATTGGGGTCATCTACCATGGCATCAGAATCTTCATCTGACACCGGAACTGAGGAAGTAGGGGGGAGGCATGAAAAAAGGCCACCAGACCTGGTCTCCAGCCAATGCATGACCAATAGTTCAATCCCTATCCTGGTATCCCTATTGTTCTGGCCTTTATACCTTCACCTCTATTACACTGGTATCTTAAACCACTGATGGCTCTCTCCCTTGGTTACTCTGTAATCTCCCAGGGAAAGGATGGGAAGGGCTCTAAGTGAGAAGTTTTGGATGGCATAGCTGAAACAGGCAACTCTCCATTTTCACTGCTCTTGTTTTCAATTTCCCGCATTGCCCCTGGTTCCCATTGCCAACCCATAGTGGAAGAGATAGGCACTTCACACTCTGCATGAAGTGGGACTATAGGAGCTTGGAAGACCCATGACCTACTACATATTTCTTTCCACTCTTCTCCACACTCAGAATTCCCAGGTCACACTTCCTCAAATCCTACTTACTGCTCTCAGTGGAATCCACAACCTCAGGTTTTGGAGGCTCTGCTCTTCTAACGCGCTCACTTCTCTTCTGTACCTTGGAAAAATGGGGAGGGGAGGAAAGCTGACACCAGGGGCAGGCTAACACCAGTACAGTGTTTGCAGGGGGGATAGGTGATGGGAGGGGGAGGAACAGAAGGGACCCTTAGCCCAGCCCTTAAGAGGAGAGGCGAAAAGAAGGCTAGACTTTCTCCCTAAGAAGCAGGAGACACAAGAGCTCCCTCCCTCCTCCTAATTCTCCTTACACATACTCTCCACAGAACAACATCTGGGAGGGAAAATGAAGGGTCTGTCCTTCCCAGAACTATAGGGGAAACAGACTGCTTCCGATCCCCTCCCCCCCTCACCCTCTCAGGCGGCTTCTCATTCCCCTTCCCAGTTAGGCCATCTCCTGCAAAGGAAGCAAAAGGCAGCCTTAATGTTGAGCCTGTCCTTACCACCCCTCCCAGATCCGCCCCCACCTCCATTCCTAGGGAAGAACTTACTCAAAACTGAAAGGGAAAACACGAGTGCAAGTGCCTGTGGCTTCTTGGGGCCCCTCTCAGGGTTACTTCAGGCACTGCACTAAGGGGGAGGGGGCGTGCAGCTATTTTCCACCAAAAAGAAAAAAAAATCTACCCTTCCCACCAGCTTTCTGTTCTAATCCTTGGGAGTTAAGGAAACACAGGTAACACACCTTTCATTTAGAATTTATGTTTTGCCAACCTAAAACAAACATAACCACCCAAAGGTAGCAAGAGGAAAAGGAAGCATCAATGTATGGGTAGGTTCCTCAGGACTTGGGTAGTTATGTAAGTCCCAAGACCCTGGTCACAGCCTAGGAGAGGCATATCATGGGGCAAAACATGGGAGAAACCACAGCACCCTCAAATCTAGGCTGTCTTCCCTCTATTAGAGACTCAATCCTAGGCCTTGCATTTCTACCATTCTCCTGAAATCATTATGTTGTTGGGGGCTCCAGAACCTAGTTACCATTCATCAAACCCAGAAACCCCACTCCCATCTGGAACTAAAAAGCTAGAAAGATCTTAGAACCAAGAAGCCTAGTGTACTCCTCCAAATTCCGAAGGAAGAACTATGGTACCAAAAGCCCACTGGGGTTAAAAAAAGGGAACTTTCCCCCCAGATTGATTTCTTCCAAGCCATTCACAGAAACCTCACCCCATTCCTCCCGCAGAGGCCTCCTGCTGCCCCCTACTCCTTCTTTCCTTAATCTTCTTTGACACATACCCCCCCCATTCCTCCCTCCCAAACCCCAACTCCTTCCCCATACATATCCCTACTCTTATCTCTCCATCTTCCTCCTCCTCACCTCTACTTCCCAAAACTCACAGCCACCCCGCCATACTCCCACCCTTTACCCAGCCTTGATTTTCCAGACAATTAGGCAACCTACCTGGCAAGGAAGGATGTGCAGGGGGGCTAGAGCCCCCAGATTTGGTCTGAGAATTGTTGATTCCATCCCCCAGAGTCTCTCCCACCGAAGGGCTAGGGGGACCATTTGGGCTCTGTGGCTGCCCTTGGGGAAGCTCCTCCTCCTGCCTAGGAGAGCCCCTTCTGGTGGTAGTTATGGAGGTTGTGTCCTCCTCTTCAATGTGGGGAGACTGCAGGGTTATTGGAGAATCTGGAGCCAAAGGCTCTAGTAGTCCCTCAGGTGAAGAAGGATTTTCCCCAGCCCCTGGGTCAGGTGGCACCACCTCAGGGGTCTGGCCCCCTGGTCCAGGTTCTAGGGTCTGATCCCCTGCATCCCATGCAAGGGTTCCTTCAGGACCATGGTCCACCTCTGGGGGAGAGGGGGCTTTATAGAGCAGCCCCCCCAACCCCAGTAGCTCAGTGGCTCCATCCAGAACTCCAGGGTCTTTTTCCAGGCCAGCAGGAGTATCAAGCAGGTCCAGGGCTCCCGAAGAGGGAGAAGGGCCAGGGGGGGCCCATCCTCGAGTTGGGGCAGTCTGGGATTCCAATAGATCCTCTCCAAATTCCATGTCTACTGGAAGGTCTCCAGCCAGGGGCTTCTCTGGCAGGGTCAATGGATCAAATGGACTGGGGAAATCACTGGGGTCCATGAGGATGGCTGGATATGGGCTGCAGATTAGGAGTAAGAAGAGGAGGCAGTAGAGGTGGTCTTAGCCAGAGTTGTTCTTATATAGGCTCTGGGACACACCCCATCATCCACTTAAATTTATCACGAACAGTCCCCACCAACAACTGACAAGCATTTCCACAGGCTTTAGTCCTAAAGACCACTCCCCCCCATACAGCGCCCCCTGTGGGGAGAGGCGTTCCCCGCCCTGGCCCAGTGCCCACACTCACCAGGCAGTCGTTCCACCACCCGCCCCCCCAACAGCAACTCACAGCTCCCCTCCCCCCTTACCTTTCACTCCCCCCCAACTAGAGCTCAACACCCCCTTAGAGTCTCCTAGGGCCGTCGCCACCAGGAGCTTTACCCACCCCCACGATCTCAGTTTCTATTCCCTCCACACTCCCCGAGAGACCTCCAGCTCCCTAGTCTTCACCCACCCTGTCTGGCCCCACTCCTCCTCCCCTCGTTACAGGGTCCTCCCTCAGCCCTTCCCCCGCCCCCACAAACTGCCCTTCCTAACCCCTTCCACCCTAGTTACCTTTCGGGGTCGCCCACTTCCTTAGCCCCATCACCCTTTTCTATGGGTCCCCCCAGTCCTTCCTTCTCCTGTTGCCCACCCCCCACCTCAGGCATTTACAGGAAGACATTTTGGAGCTACGATCTCTCCTTAGACCCCCTCCCGATTACTGCGAGATCCTCCAGCAGGTTCGGTTCGGCTTGATCAGGCCCGACCCCTACCTGCGGCAGGGTTAGTGTAACCGCTACAAGCTTAGAACTGCAGACAGCGACGGCCCCACGCTCCTTCTCCACCTCCCTCCCTGGCAGCCGGGACAGGGGTCGCGGCCCCTTTAAATGGCAACGCCGTTCGCAGCGACTAGCGCTCTGCACCAGGCGGGCGGGCGGTGCCAGCAAACAACCCCATTGGCTGGCTTAAGGAGGGGGCTCGCGAGACAGCGCTGGCCCCCGGCGCGAGACTCCCAGCCCAGTGGCCTCCTGGAAATTGCGGAGTGGAGTATAGTCATTGGAGATGGAGCGTGAGCCCCCGCCCGGGGCCCCGTTAGTTGAGCAGGAAAAGATAGCCTCTGGAGCTTTGAAGCCCGCCCCCAGGAAAGACGGCGTCCTCTTTCCATCAAAGGGCCAGAGTACAGTAACCCACAAAAACACAGACCTACGCACCTGCTTCCCTTACCTGGCTCAACAGTCTGACCCCCGTCAACACCCGTGCCCGCCCTACCTCCTGTAGCCCACTCTACCCGTGATCCCCTCCTCTCATTCAAATGGTTCCCGGTCCCCTCCCCCTCCCCGTGTCTCTTCGTTTCCCACTCGTGTTCAACAGCCCTCCCCGCGTCCGCCCCCTTCAACAGTCCCTACCTACGCCATGCAGCAGGCGCCTGCCAAGATTACCCTGCCCCCATCCCCACCTCTTCGAGGCCCGCCCCCTGGACGACTGTTGGGGTAGTGAGTGACAGCTGAGGATGGGGGAAGTCAGGCACCCAGCCCTCACGTGCCCCTCCTCCCCTTGTCTGCAGCCTAGGGCCCCCTCAACCAGCCTGAGAGTCATAGTTATGGGGTGCCTTAAGCTTGGTCACTAGAGACCCAGGGAGGGTTAAATGGTTGTAGCTCACTGACAACGCCTATGCAGTAACCGTTACTGCTTGATGACCCCTAAACCAGGTACTGCAAAGCCACCCCCCTCCACACACACTCTCAATGGTTTTAGGGTAAGTTCTGGGCTACTCTCTCTGAGTCTCCTGCAGGAGCTTCCTGCATTATCTCCTGAGTAGTTTTCCTTCCTCGCCAGGGCTGGTAGTTCACTCGCGCTCTTTCTTCCTTCCACCCTCCCTCCCTCTTTAAGTCCCTGTCTATATGTCTCTGTCTTTTCCCTCTCTCTTTCTCTCTCTCCTTCTGTCTCTTTTTGTCTCGGTCTCTGTATCTCTGCTACTCCTACGCACGAGCGCGCACGCGCGCTAACACACTCACTGCTCCCCCGCCCGGACGGTCCTTAGCATGTGGGTGTGGCTGAGGTTAAGGCTATAGAAGTGGAGTAGGGGTAGGTGACACTAGCTCTGGGCCCACTGGCTTTAAAAAATGTGTGCCAGGATCCATTCCCAGTCCTCCTTATAGTTAGAGCACTTTATAATCCCTGCTCCCTATGTTCCCTAAGTGCTGAAAAGCATTTAGTAGCTGGGTGCTAGAGAAGACTCAGGTTGTAAGGAAGTCCCTTTAGAAATAAGAAGGCTTGATATGCACTGCCTTCTTTAGCCTGCTTCTTTGACCTCTGGCTTTTCCTCCTTCCTACAGTAAGCCTTTACTAACCATGTAGTCCTGGGGAGTTTTATCCTCCATTTTTTTCAGTAACCTTCCCAGAAACCTTATCCTTCCTAGCTCCCCACATGGCCTTGAGATTATTGTTGCTCTTCTCTATATACTGAGATAAAAGAGTTTTTCTCCTTTAAGTTTCCCAAATCCAGCTTTGTCTTTATCTTAACCAATATTCTGTGTGCCTATCTCCCACCTTCTGTTATTTCTGCTTAATCTTGTACCTCCCTTTTGCACTTTCTATTTGTTCCATCTCAGTTGGGCCTCCTCCTTCTTTTGTATTGTCTGCCCTCAACACTTGCTTGGATCTCTGGCTGCTCTGGTTGTGGAGAGTGCTTGGTCACTAGCTTTCAAGTTTAGGAAGGACAATCTAAGAGGGGTGTAAATGGTGTGATATTCATTCTACAGGCAGTATGGTGGCAGACATAGGAGTGGGTTCTGGAGTCAGACCAGATTTCTTTTTTTTTTTGTGACAGAGCCTCAAGCTATCCCCCTGGGTAGAGTGCCATGGCATCACAGCTCATAGCAACCTCCAACTCCTGGGCTCAAGCGAGTCTCCTGCCTCCGCCTCCCAAGTAGCTGGGACCACAGGTGCCCGCCACAACGCCCGGCTATTTTTTTTTTTTTTTGGTTGCAGCCATCATTGTTGTTTGGCGGGCCCGGGCTGGGGATTCGAACCTGCCACCTTAGGTGTATGTGGCTGGTGCCTTAGCCGATTGAGCCACAGGCGCTGAGCCGATGCTATGAAGTTTAAAGGGGTGAATGGGACAGGGCTGTGGAAACTGCAGTGGACACAGTTTCTCTTCCTGAGGAATGGAAGCAGGGGAGTAACCATGGAAGAGCCTGGTTCTTGCACCCTGGTAATGCCAACCCCCAGGTGGTCAGGGGTCAAGATCAGGGCAGCACTACCAAATCCCCAAAACTCAGAGGCAGGGGGAAAGCAGACTGCAGGGAAATTGGTCTGCATTTGAAGAAAAATGTGAAGCACCATCTCTCAGCTCCACCTGCAAGGGCTATCCCTGAAATAGAAACAACTCTCCATTTTGCTAAGAGAAATAACAAAATGTCTTCCTCCTTTTAATGCCGCTGCTGATTTACTCCACAGGGAAATCACTGTCTTGGTGACAGGGGATGCTGGTGAAAACTCAAGTCACTCTAGGTCCCCTGTTCCCAGATCTCTGACTTGGGGATCCACCATCATCTTTCATGCCTCCCACCCTCCTGGGTGTCCTCCTGGGTGCTTCCCACCATGAAGAAAGGCCAGTCCCCAAGACTGCCTATACTCACCCACGCAGTGCTGGTTGGGATCTTTAGCTTGAATCTCATAGCACCAGTGTGATTCTAGAGGAAGAGAGCGAGGCCGTCAGACTCACGTGCACAGACATCTCTCTGAGCACATGTACTCAGTGAATCAGGGGCTGGGCATAGCCCTGGCTTGAAGCCCTCCCTTGGGTTGGGAAAGAGTATCCCTAGGGTGTGGGACTTAGGACAGTTAATAAGAAAACAACCCATGAGCTGATCAGCTGGTCAGCTTGCCTAATGCTCTGCTTCCTCAGAAGGGCTGAGCAGAGCAGCCACCAGCCCCCAGGGGACCCCTCCAACGTGGACCAGCCTAGTCATCAGCTTCCCCCTCCCTGCTTCCATCTCTCATCCCAAACCTGGAAGGAAGGCTTTGGGGAGAGGGGCTGGGGAGGATTAGGGCCCAGCCTCCCCTCCCAGGACAACAGAGTTAGGTCCAGCCTGGCAGCTTTCCTGGCAGATCTGAGTTGCTGGAGCATATTAGGCTGGCCCCTCCCCACAATGCCCTACCTAAACCTTCACAGCTCCACAGTCAGGAAAACAGCCAGGCCTTTCTGCTACCCCACCACCCATAGTCCTATAGACTCAGGGTTCTAATCCTGGCTCTGCCTCAGCAAAGTAGAGCCCAGCATCTCTGAAAGGAGGCTGCCCACATGTGTGGCACTAATGCAAGATGTTAATAATGGGGGAAGCTGTGTGTAGGGGCAGAGAGGACATAAGGGAATCTTCTTCTGTGCTTTCTGCTCAAGATTTCTGTAAACCTAAAATTTCTCTAAAAATAGAGTCCATTACATTTTTGAAAAGGCAGGCTCCGCACCCGTAACACAGTATTATGGTGCCAGTCACTTGCACTGACAATGGTGAGTTTGAACACTGTGTGGGGCTGCTAAAACAATGACAACTGCAACCAAAAAATAGTCCTGTGTTGTGATGGGTGCCTGTAGTTCCAGCTACTAGGAACGCTGAGGCAAGAGAATCACTTAAGCCCAAGACTTGGAGGTTGCTGTGAGCTGTGACACCATGGCACTCTAACAAGGGTGACATAGTGAGACTGCCTAAAAAAAAAAGAAGAAAAGGCAGTACCAGCAGGATGAACAGAGAATTTCATCCAGAGCTAGAATTTCTGGCCCAGACACTTCAGGGGACTTGGGTGGGTTTGAGGACAAGTCCTTTAATCTCCCTGAGCCTTGGCTGTATCATCTCTAAAATGGGACCAACATACCCACCTCATAGGGCTGTGGGAAGATTAAATGAGGGATGCACAGAACTTCCAGGCAGCCTGACACTTATTAAAATCCCATTGGCAGTCCTTCCCTTCCCCCTGCCTCCCTCCCTCTGGTGGCCTCCTGTCAGTGAGCAGATGGCCAAAGCCAAGGAGGGGCAGAAAGAGGAGGCAAATGAAGTGAGTTGGAAAGAACTCAGGGATGAGCAAATTCCTAAGAAAAGCACGGCTCCCAGATCAAGCTAAGGCCTCTGAGCACATTCCCCACTTTCTTCTGACTGGGCTGCCCCCAGCCCCACCTCCTCTTGGATCTGGGCCACAGTAGTGGTCCCTGGAATGGGGACAGGGTTGGGAGGGAGCCATAAGAAGATCAGCCTCTCGGGAAAGGTGTGGGGAAGGCTTCCAGGGCAGGAGGAATAGCATCTATGAGAAACTACCGCCCCTTCTCTTGCCCTAGAGAACCACTTTGGGTTTTTGATTTCCCAGCTCTGGACCAATGTTCCTCCCACCCTGCTGCCATAGTGTGTTTCAGGGATTCAAGGTTTTCCCCATGACAGCCAGTCCTGTGCCCCAGACAGGGCTTTGTGCCCCTGGGAATCCCACCTATGGGTCAACACTGCAAAGGGTGGTGGTTGTTTCCCACACAAGCCCCTTCCTGCAGGTGGGCAGAGCTCAGAAGCTGGAGAACATCCCCCTGCCTTCCAGCTCTGGCTCTACAAAAGAGCGAGTTAACTCTTCTGAACCTCACCTTCCTCCTCAGACAGAAGGCACTCCTGTCAAATGCCCAGCACTAGTGTTGGAGAAGATCACGGATTTGAGGTCACTTAAACCACTAGAAGTCCCACCCCTTGGAGGTCCCAAAGGCAGAAGCTGGCCCAGAGTCCTCAGGAGCCAGCAATGAAGGGCGGGGCCCTCTGGTGAGTCTTCCACAACCTCCCTGGGGGCCCATCTGGTCCAGGCTTAACTTTTCATAGGAATTTCTCTTCCCTGGCTCTGGCTACAGCTCCTGGGTTTGTAGTGGTAACCTCTGATCCACTGTCTTAATCATAGAGACTTTTGACCCGCTTGACTGAATGCTCTTGTAACTACCTTTTTCAGGAAGCAAGAGCCAGGAAAACATAATGGTGATGAGGCCAAGGCCAGGGGGCTGGTCTGTGTCTGTGAGTGAGGGTGGGTGCTGGCTTTCAGTCAAGAGATGGAGGGAGCACCAATCAGCTCAGGCTCATGAGAGGGGCACCCCTGCAGATAATTACCAGCTCACCATCTCAGGCCACTTCCAAGATGGCCTAGGAAAGAGAGGGGCTACTCATAGCTCCTGGCTCTGAGCTCCAGGTCCCACCCAGGCCATTGGCCTGTCCAGAGGGGAGGGTTAGACACCTGAAAACCATTACTAGCCCTGGCCCCTACTCTTGACTCACCTACCTCCCCACCCCCCTTCTTTAGAGATGACAGAAGAAGTCCTCTCTAGTGGACCTTGCTCACCCCACCCTCCTACTCCAAGGGAAGGGGAGTAATCCTGAAAAACAGCTCAGCAAAACTCAAGTGTGTCCTGGGCAAAGTCTCAGCAACTCCTGGCCAGGGGTCTGGGGCTCTGAAGGGGGCCAAACATCCTCTCTCCTCCCCCTCCGAAAGGGAGGAGATGCTCTGGGTATTTCTATGAGCAATCTGGTGGCTCTCCAGCTTTAAGTGCTCCTAGGATGAGTGGGTGGAGAAAGGTAAGTCCCAGACAGAAAGCCTGACATCAAGGGGAGCACAACTTGTGTGATGGGGTTAGCAAGGGTGGACTCTGGTCAGTGGCAGAGCCTCATAATGTGCCACTGAACACTCTCACTGTTATTCTGATCCTTTAAACACCTGAAGTCAGAATTACTATCCCTGTCTTGTAAACAAGGAAACTGAGATGAAGTGACTCCCACAAGGCCACACAGCTACAAAGTACCCAGGTTAACTGCAAAGCGGCTCTCTTTCTGCTGTTTCTACCAGGTCTAGCTGCTTACCAGGTTTCAAACGTCCAACCCTACAAATAATATTTTTCACTTTCTGCCGTCCCTCTTCCCTTCTCCTCCGGAAGAGATGCTATAATGCCCCCTCATTCTCCCAGCGGACCAGCTAAGTCCCTCCTGCAAAGAACACACACACTCTCCCTCTCCGCTGCTAAGGGCAGCTTCACCCCTCACTCCAGGACACCAAGGGCAGCGCACCTCACTTCGCAGAGGAGGTTTGGCCGGGTGCATCCCAGAAACAACCGGAGAACAGGGCTGGAAACCGGCAGACCGGTCTTCCTGTGGGGGGGCGGGGGGTCGCCGAGAAGGCGCCTCTCGCATCCCTCTCCCCAGTGGCTTGAAGGCCTTTTAGCTCCTTATCAAACATTAACACGCCTCCCCTGTCACCTCCCACTTCGACGAATAATTAAGAGCCCGGCCTCAACATTAATCTTTAAACGAAAATCACCCTGTCCGGAAAGACCGGCTCCACCGGGACCTCGGGTCTCCAGGTGCCCCCCGCCAGGCTCCCAGTCCAGTGCTGGGGACTAGGGAGACGACCTTAGCTTGCAGTCCTGGGGGGAGGAATCCCGGGCGGAAAGTGGGGATGACAGGACCCCGCCACACTCAGTTCGTTGCTCTGGTTCGGTGCCAGGGCCGTCACCTGGCGCTGAGCCCCGGCGGCACAGACCCGCCGACAGCCGGAGGAGTACCGGGGTGAGAAAAGAAGGCGTGCGTCGAGGCGGGTCAGAGCCGCATCCTCATCGCAGCCTCACACCCGTCCGGCCAGGGATGCCTGGCCACACGCACACGCCGCAGCCGCGCACACGCGGGCACACTCCGCCCGCCCGCCGAGGACACGCGTGTGCGCACACGGGCTCGCGCGCGGCCCCGGTTCCCGCACCGTCGCCGCCGTCCGCGCACACGCGAGCCCGGGGCCCCAGCGCACCCGCAGCCCGCTCCGGAGCCTCGGCGGGAGCGGAGGCTGGAGACGCAGAGGGGTCCCCCGCGGGGCACCTGCGGCCACTCCAGGGAGCTCACCTGCAGCCGCCGAGGCCCGGGCCGCGGCGAAGACCAGGAGCGCAAGCAGCCGCCACATCGCGGGCCAGCAAAGACGCCTCAGAGTCGGGGGTCCCGCGCCCAGGAGGCTACCAGGGGTGTCGCGATCGTGCGGGCCAGGGTTTTATAGCGGAGCCGCGACGGGAGGTAGCCCCGACAGCGGGGCGCGGGAGGCGGCTCCTCCCCCTGGCGGAGCCTCCCCTCCGGTCCCCTCCTCCAGTCCCCGATCTTAAATTCTCCGGTCTCCCCTGCTCCCGGGTCCTGCCCCACTACCTTCTGCCTGGTGCTCTAGGCCCCCTCATCCGGCCGGTGTCCTCTCCACTCAGAGGCGGCGCCCTCCGCGTCCTCCATCCTATCCCCCGTCCCTGGTGTGGGAACAGGGAAGCTACATCACAGGGCGCTTGACCTACACAGGAGGAGTGCCCTATATTTCTGACTTTGATTATTTTGGCGCCAACCACTGCGCAGTGACCTTGGAATGGAACCTTAGAAGGGCTCTGGGGTGGGGGCGGTGGAGATAGCCTTGTGGCGATGAGGGAGCTGAGGGACATACAGGCTATTTGTTGAATCGGGAACCCCAGGAGGAGGGCTCTCTTGTCTCTCTCAGGCAGTGGTCATGGATTCTCTGTGCTTCATCTTGTTTTCCATTTCCTCCCAGGCTGCTTCAAACTTAATTTCTAAGCAACCAAAGACCCTTTTTCCAGCAACAGAGCAACGCTGTCCCTAAATTGCTCCTGCTGGCGTTTGTAGGACAGCCAGAGGGCAAGGAAGGGGGTGCTGTTTGAGGGGGAAGAATTTTTTAAAAGATTGCAAAGGGGCTCAGAGAAAGAGAAACCAGCAGGGCCAAAGGGCCTTTTGAGGCCCCCAGGCCCGAAAATGAGATTGAAAGAGAAGAGACTGGAGTCTGAATGGACCCCTAGTTCTCCCATCAGTCAGGATCTCCAGAGGAGTCCAGGGAAAGGAAAGTTCCCTTGAGGGAGGCCTCAGAATTTGGAGAAATGGGGTTGCTCCCCCTCAAGCTACCTTTTGTCTCTTCTCTTGGCGCTGTACCCCTGCTACTGCAGATGCCATGAGTCCTACAGGGGGTGGGAGCCTCCATGGGAGTTTGGGAAGGTCAGACTGACGTAGGGGAGAGAGACAGGGAACCAGGCAGTGGATCTGGACCCCCTCCATCAACAGGAAGCCCCGGTTTTCTGGTCCAGCCACTTCCCCATCCGCTGCCAACCTCTCATCCCCTACCGGGCTTTGAGCCTGGGCCGGGGACCTCTGAAGGGGGATTGCCTCCTCCAGAACGATCCAGGCAAAGGGGCTTCCTCCTGGCTTGGAGTCTGGCCCAGGATCACACAGCCTCACTGAGCAGCTTTGATCCTACAGAGAGGCAGGTGGGAGGGGAGGGGGCATCCACATCAGGCTTATTGTGAACACTGCTTTAGAATTTAATCATCACCAACCTGGGGCCATGACTGTCTGGGAGGGGTTCTACATCCTAGAGCCTCTTCTAGGGAGTGGATTTGTGTTCATGGAGTTGTAAAAATGTTGCTTTCAGGACTGAGGAAGCCTATTCCCAAGGATTAAGACTATTCTAGGGAGTCCCTGTGGATCTAGGCCAGCTCCCCAGTGAGTAGGGTAGAGACTTGGAAACCTTTGGTGAGGCTAAGGGACTATGAATGAAGGGCTTTTGCATTGACTCCCCCTTCCAGGGAAGGGGAGTGTGGTAGTGCCCTGGGTGTGTTTGGGGGCCAGAAACATGGGTAAGGGGAACCAGTCCCTGATGGAGCATCCCCTCTGAGCAATTGGGGGACATTGAGAAAGTACTCTTCCTCAAGATTGTATCTTAATGGGCATGATGGAGGCTGCACGCTGGCGATGTGGGTGGTCAGGGGTGGCTACTGTTCTATCTGCCATCTCTAACTCCAGAGTCACACAGGATTAGAGGCCCTCCCCACTTCTGGTCATAGAATTCCCAGCCCAACTCCAACCCCAGTTCTGGCCTGCAATAAACCAGTCACTTGTCACTGTCTAGGCTGCCTGGGGCCCCACATACCTGTAGAGGCAAGGCCTGTTTTAGGGTCATTAGAGTAAGGATGGGTGCTGACTTATCCCATTGACTTACAGCACCCATAAAGCTGCCAGCCCAGATAACCTTAGTGGACAGCCCAGCTCAATAGTGCCAACCTGCAGCAGAATCCCCCAGTGTCCTGAGTTCAAGTCTTTGTTCTTCCTCTGACTCAGGGATGGCCTTGGGCAACTTTCCTATTCCTCTCCGATTGCAACTTCCTCATACATAAAGTGGAGATGGCAATCCCTGCCCTGTTGACCTCTGCCAATAAACGGTTACTGGCAACCTGCTCTGAGCCAGGGCCTGCCCAGCTCAGACTTTCACAACGGGCCTCGCACGCAGTGCCTGGGTGTGCCTCTGGCCCATGGCGGATGCAAAGATGAATCACAGTCATTGTCCCCTGGGTATTTTTACTCACATGGCCTTATCTAGAACAGAATAGAGAAAGTGGGGAGGCTGAAGGGCTTTGAAGTCAGAAATCCCTATGGTCACTTCTGACTCCACCCACTCGTTCTGTGATGTCAGCTGAGCCTCAGTTTCCCTCGTGTATCTTATCTTCCTCAAGGGCTGCTGTGAGGATTCAGTGAGCTGAAGTCTGAGGAGGACTGGCCCAGGGTTTGGTACATTAGCATATGTGACCATAACCTCTAAGCATCTTGCCACCCAACCAGGTTCACTGCCCACTGCCCAAGAGGAAGCCAATCTCCAAGAACATCAGGGTTTATTCCTCATAGTGCTAAGTGGGGAGATGGGAGGAATTTCTCAAATCTGCCTCCCCAAGAATTTGGGAGACAAGGTTTTTTTTTTTTTTTTTTGAGACAGAGTTTCACTATGTCACCCTCAGTGCTGTGTCTTCACAGCTCACAGCAACCTCCAACTCTAGGGCATAAGCAATCCTCTTGCCTCAGCCTCCCAAGTAGCCAGGATTACAGGCACCCACCACAACCTCCAGCTATTTTTTTGTTGTAACTGTCATTGTTGTTTGGCAGGCTCGGGTTGGGTTTGAACCTGCCAGCTCCAGTGTATGTGGCTAGCGTCCTAGCTCTGAGCTACAGGCACCAAGCAGGAGACAGGTTTTTTTTTTTTTGTAGAGACAGAGTCTCATTTTATCACCCTCAGTAAAGTGCCCTGGTGTCACACAGCTCACAGCAACCTCTAACTCCTGGGCTTAGGCGATTCTCTTGCCTCAGCCTCCCAAGTAGCTGGGACTATAGGCACCCACCATAATGCCCGGCTAGGAGACAGGGTTTTTAAAGACAGTCTGGTGGGCAGAGGATTAGGCAGTTAGGGTCTGCTGATTGACTGGGTTTAGGGTGGAAGCATCAGTCTCTTGGTATGGGTGGACTGCTGTCTGGGTGGGGTCAGCCAATGCATGGGAATGCAGTTTCTTGGATGGCCAGGGGTCTAAGACCAGTTGAGTCAATTCCTTGGACTGGATGGTGACCAAGAAATTGGAATCCACAGGAATGCAAGACCTGTAATACACCTCAAAAACTACCCCTTAGGCTGGGCTCCTGTGGCTCAAGTGACTAAGGCACCAGCCACATACACCAATCGAATCCAGCCCAGGCCCGCCAAACAACAATGATGGCTGCAACCAAAAAATAGCCGGGCGCCGTGGTCCCAGCTACTTGGGAGGCTGAGGCAGGAGACTTGCTTGAGCCCAGGAGTTGGAGGTTGCCGTGAGCTGTGAAGCCACAGCACTCTACCCAGGGGGATAGCTTGAGGCTCTGTCTCAAAACAAACAAACAAACAAAAAACTCTACCCCTTAGGTTCCAAACACGTGATGTTATCTACAGAGAAACTTTAACAATCTTTACAACTGTCACTCCGGAGCAGTAATTATGGAGACACAAACAAGGGGACAGTGGCTGTTATCAAGTAAACGGAGGGAGAGTGGCTGATTATTATCATTGGTTTTAGCTAAGCCTATTCCTTCAGCAGAGTTTTAGGGTCCTTACTCTAGTTTTTGCCTTGCACCTCTTTATCAATTCATAAGGGGAGTTTCATCCATAGGTCCCTAACCTGGATTGAACCTGACCCTAGGCAAGTGCAGATACAGCATCAGGTGGAAAAGGACCCTATGCTAGACCCAGGAAGAGGCCCTGGTGCATTTTGGCTCTTCCCAGACTCCCACGGACAAGGAAGGAAGCTTCAACTGCGTGGACCTGAAGACGCGAGGTTCAGATTCAGCCCCTCCTGGGACTGTGATAGGCCTGGGCTACCAGCACAAAGGGACCAAGACCCTTCACTGTTGGTGTTTTCAGCTCAGGGGAAGGACAAATACATTCACCTAAACAGAAAACTATCATGCCCTATGTTTGGAGTGGGAGACAGAATGTAAGGGAGAAGATCAGAAGAGGACTTAGAGCAGTGGCAACCATCCTGGGTTCACACCCCAACCCAAACACCCACACTTCACCATGGGGGTAACGATAGAAGCTCCCTCACCTGCCCATGGTGAGAAATGAACAGGACAATGATGGGCAAAGGGACTGGTAGAGGTCCAGGTGCTTGGTAACCGCTCAGTAAGCCTCAGCTGTGAGTGTGCGTTGTTAAGGACAGCAGTGACTTTATACCTAGAGTAGTACAGCAGCTCAGCGCAGCGACATCTAACCCAGCTCATGGGGAAGAGATTGGGGAAGCTTCCCTGGAGAAGGTGAGACCTGAACTGAGTCTCAAAAGACAAGTAAGCAGGTGTTCCCCAAAGGGGAAGCAAAATGCAGGTGGAGGAAATAAAATGAGAAAAGGCATGGGGGTGGGGGTGGGGGTGCACAGGAGCATTAAGTGAGAGGTCAGACTCCTGAGAAATGAGAGTGGAGAAGCATCTGGGGTCAGCCAGATAGGACTTGCTCATTAGAATTAGAAGGGTGGATGGCTCTTTTCCTTGTTGGAGGGGTGGATATCAACAGCCTGATTTTATAGACCAGGAAACATCCTCAAAGAGGGTCTTTCTTTCCTTTGGTAGAAGGGGTGGATATCAAGAGCCTGATTTCATAGACCAGGAAACATCTGAGAGAGGGTCATTTGACCCCAGAAGGGGACAAGGGTTCTCAGTTACTTTTCTGAGTTGCAGAAGAGGAAGCTGAGGCCCAGAGAGGGCAGTTACTTGCCCAAATTGCCCAGCAAAGATAAAACAGTGATGGGATTTGATCCCTGGACTCCTGCCCCCCTTCCCAGTGCTCTTGTTTCCTTGCTATCTCACCTCCCCCAACACTACACTCTGCCCTCCTGCTGAGAGCCCAGTCTCCACCTGTCCTGCTTTCGACACCCTCAGATTCTCTGCTGATTGGCAGATGATTCAGGGGAAAGTTTGCAGAGATTCCCTCCATTGTGTCCCTGGATAGTGAGAGTAAATGCACACAGAACAAGGTTTAATCAGTAGCCTGAGCTCCACCGCTCCCCAACCTGGATCTCAGCCATTTTTCAGCAAAGACAAAAAGCTCCTTTCCTCCCAGCACCAGCGGAGGCTGCAGTCCCTCTTCCTCCTTTTTACGCCCACCCTTGTTTCTCTGGACTGTGGAGAGAATCCTGGGGAGGGAGCTGGAGGCTGTCACCGGGCCAAGGTAGAGGCCTCCTTGGCAGAAACTTCTGCCTCAGTAACAATAGCAATAAGGCGTGTGGAACAGTCCAGTGATGGAGATGACATATGTTCTATTCCTGCGCTGCAGAAGGTTCAGGAATATACCCCCATGATCGTCTCCTCCTCTAGCAGTGTCTCAGGTACAGGAGCCCAGGGTCACGCCTGCAGGAAGCCGGGATCAGAGCTCTTTTGGATGTTCTGTGTGTTATTCATTTCTGTTCTGGTTTTGTGGTAGGGGCCCTGAAGGGAGTGAGGAGAGGGGAGCTAAATGGGGAGAAAAAGGAAGAGCCCCACAGCCAGCCTTGGAGGGAAGGAAATAGTTCCTCCTCAGCTAACATTGTAGCAACATTAAGAAAACAGCTGTTTCAGGGTGTGTGTGTGTGTGTGTGTGTGTGTGTGCGTGCGCGTGTGCTGCTTTTTCCTTGATTACCCAAACAATACCTGCTCATTGTAGAACATTTGGAAAGGAGAAAAAATTCACCAATAACCTTATCTCACAGAGGTAATCTTATGATTTGGACATACTTTTAAGGAAAAGGTTTCAAAGAAAATAATCACCATTTCACCTTAATTCATGTTTACTTTTTTGGTGTTCCCTTTCAGTCTTTATACGCAACACACTATTGCCCTAGTGAACAATTTAGTGCCCTACTTTTTAACCTTCACATGTCAGTGTAAACATAAATCTGTGGTACCCAGCAGCCTTCACCGCTTTCATTTTGTAGTTCCACAATATACCCAGATTGTATCATTGGGCTCCTTCCCATTATAAGCAACACCGCAGACCAGGCATGGTGGATCAAGTCTGTAATCCTAGCACTCTGGGAGGCTGAGGAAGGAGGATTGATTGAGCTCAGGAGTTGGAGACCAGCTTGAGTCCCTGACTCTACTAAAAGTAAAAAAAATTAGCTGGGTGTAGTGGTGTATACCTGTAATCCCAGTTGCTCAGGAGGCTGAGTCAGAAGGATTGCTTGAGCCCAGGAGTTTGAGGTTGCAGTGAGCTAGGATGACACCTCTGTGCTCTAGCCTGGGCCACAGAGTGAGACTCTGTCTCAAAAAAATGAACAAATATAGAAACAAGACTACAGCATCTTCCTACTGGAGGAGCAAGACCACAGAATGGATAAGGAAACTGGGAGGAAGCATTGAGCAGAGGTACT
>CAUYQV010053116.1:32500-85605 GCA_963574575.1 Galagoides demidoff | reverse complement strand
GTGATTTCCCTGCCTCCTGCATCATCACAAGGGGACAGAAGAGTCTGCCAAGCCACGGTCCTGAATGCACAGGTGTGCCAGGAGGGTGGGACAAGATGGGGAGACCAAGCTCCCTCCCCTCTCTCCATTGCATTGCTCCTCCTTGCAGCCCCCAGCTGAACAGAGCTGATAGGCAGACAGGTAAGTGTGACAGATGAGCACACTGCAGGCACCAGAGGTGGCACTGGCCCCCACCTCCTCCTCGGCCAGCTGGACATGGTTATGCTCAACGCTTCAGAATTATTCAGCTGTAAAACTCAGGGTGGATTTGCAGGGCTGCCGTGAGGGTCAAATGAGTTGTTATATAGACCTGTCTAGTGCTCAATCAGTATCTTACTAAGTTCCGTCCCTATGAATGAGGTAACTTTAAGTTAACATGCACTGGAGTGAGTATTCTAAATATAGCTGTTCCCTGAATTATTTCTGAGACTCTTCGAGTTTGAATAGTGTATTAGTGTGCACGTCTAGAACACTGTTGTTCATTCTAGGCTCAACTCATGCAGCCCCTTGTAGTTGACTCAAGGGAGGCTAGCTAGCATAGAGTGTGGCCGCGTGAGTCAGTGCACTGGCTTCAGACTCAGACACTCAGACAGGCTCAGACAGAGGTGTAGACTCCTTTCACCACCAGCCTGGGCACCTTGAACAAGTCATTATTCTTTTTCTGCTGCAATATCCTCATCTGTAAATCATGGATAGTAACAATTTTGTTTTACAGAGCTGTGAGTGTTGAATGAGGCAGTGCATATGAAATTGACATAGAATGATTAGCACATGAGTCCTCAAATTATAGCCCACAGGCCACATGGAGCCCGCCTAGGATATTTATCTGGCCGGCTGGGTGTTTTTGCCACCGCTGCCTGTCCTGCTTAGCAGCCAACTTGTCCTAGGGCCCACAGTCCAGCTCTCCAATGGTGTGAGGGATAGTGAACTGGAGCCCTGTTTAAAAAGTTTGAGGACCTCTCTGGATTAGCATATAGTAAGTGCTCAAGAAAATGGTAGATAGTGTGGTCGGCAGCTGTCAGCCACTGACTCACAGGATTTTAAAATTTGCAAGATTCATAGAAGATGATTCAGTAAACTTTCCCCTGCATTGGCCCCACCCGTCACTTCATAAATGGGAAACTAGGTCATAGAAAAGTGAAGTGGTTTAACTGCTGTCATTTGGCCAGTTAGCTGCAGAAGCAGGTCTGGAATCCAGGGGTTCTGATGCCCATGACCGGGCTCTTTCACTCCCTGCAGCTCTCTTGCTGTGCGGCTGAAAGTCCACGCTCTGTCCTTTTTAGACAATCAGTACTTCAAGTTAGTTTGAAACCTTGGACAACCAATGCTTTGAAAGGATCATGAGACTCAGGGCCAGGTATTGAATTCTGATTTACGACCTGTGGTTTTAGTTGACCTTTTTTTTTTAAATCTATTTTCTTTTATATGGCAAATTCCTACAGCCTCTTTCTCTATCCTCCTCTTTGCCTAAGAAAACTGACATGCTTTCCCTCTCCACTGCCCTTATTTTTTTTTTTAAACTATAGTCTGTTACAGTCTGTAGTGCAAACCCTCTTCTCTCAAGTGAAATGAAGCAGCTGGCACCTTTAGGGCTCTCCTATTATCATTATTATCATTTAACATTTATAAGTGCTCACAGTATGCTAGCCCCCATAACATACAGTAGTAAGGAACTTGCCATCTAAATTAGACACAGACAGATCCACATAAAAGAGAAAAACAGAGGCAGGGGGCGAGTGGGAGAGGATGAGGCAAGGGAAAAAGTCAGGGTCGCTGCCACAACACTTCAAACTCTTGCTGAGCCAATGGCTGTGGAAGACTTAGGAAGACATATCCAATTTTTAGCAAAGCGATATAAAATCGCCCCTAAAGGGACTGTGTGAAATACCAGGGCTTTTGTTTCCCCTTCTTCTTCTTTCTGTCAGAGAATTTAGGGAAAGCACCTTCTCGTGAACAGAACGGTTCTAAATCTGCTCTCTGCAGCCTTTTTTCATCAGCCCTCCCTCCTCCCCGTGCACTTTTGGTTTGAACTCAGAGAACCAGCAGGGAGGCGAGGAATAAAAGTGTGGGGCAGCCGGCATGTCTAATTCCATGACAGACGTGGTGAGCCTAAAGGCCACCCCTGGATGCATCTTTGATCTCAGAGCCCTCTGTGCACTCTGTCCCCCTCCATAGCGTCAGCGCCCCTGGGACTGCCCCACGAGGCTGCCCCAGCCCCCCTACATGCCATTTTCCCTTTGTGTAAATCCAGCATTTCCCCCCAACAAAATCGCTCCATGCAACTCATCCTTGTTTTCAAAATTGTGACTCTTCATCTTATCAATTATTTTTCACTGAATAGATTTGCCCTTTAGAACTTAAGAAAGGAAAGTGATACCGTTCATAGCTACAGGGAAATATTTAAGCATGAAGCCAGATAGATTCTCATAATCATAATAGGATCAGCAATTGAACACTTTAATGAACTAAGGCAAAAAATAAATAAATATTTTAAGTGGTAACACTTCCAATGACCTCCTTCCTGTGCTCAAACGTTGTCCATGGGCTGCCCAGAGGGACCCTCTCAACAGCAAGGATAAACTGGGCGCTGCCTGGAGCTCTTGTATTCTGAACTTTAATAGGCCTCTTGGTGTTCTCCTTTTAACAAACAGCAAATAAAACCAAGAGCCTTCTATGATAGAAGCTAAGAGGGATAAGAAAATAGCAAAAACTCACTCCCATCCTTTGAGGACCTCAAATCAAACTCAGGGCTTTTCACTGGAAATACTAAATAGCAGTGTATGCCCAGGGCTACTTGAGGGGCACAAAGGACAAATGGTGTGGGAGGGCAGAGGCCAGGGGAAGGGCACCCTGCTGAGGGCATGTGCACTTGGCATTCACCCAGCACCAGAGAAATGTGAAAAGAATTCCGATTGGGGTGAGGGGAAATGCTCTTCTCACCTTAATTTTTCTCTATCTCTTTTTTTTTCCTGGGTGCATTGTTCTCTCGATTCTTTCTTCTTTTTTTATACTAGGACCTAAAATGATTTACTACTGGATCCCTCCTTGGAAATACTATTCTTTTTTAATTAAACTGAACTTTAAATTGAAGTCCCTGAGAATGGATGGCTGCGTTTGTTCAGTTTTACCAAAAGGAAGCACGAAGATGAGATGAGCAGGACGGAGACAGTAGGTGCAGGGAGGGGGGCTTGCTCATAGATATGGCACCAGATGGGCACCTGTTGAAGGAGGAGGCTTGAGCAGAGTTGGTGTATTTGTGTGCGTGTAGGGGGGGGATTGTTTGTGTTGTGCTTTTGAGAAAGGGTCTCACTCTGTCCGCTGGGCTAGAGGACAATGGACATCATGCTCAATGTAACCTGAACTCCTGGGCTCAAGTGATCCTGCTGCCTCAGCCTCCGAAGCAGCTAGAACTATACACTCCTGGATAATTTTTCTACTTTTTTAGTTGAGACAGGATTTCACTATTGCTCAGGCTGGTGTGGAACTCCCAACCTCCAGTAATTCTCCTACCTTGGACCCCCAAAGTACTAGGATTACAGACTTGAGCCACCATGCCGAGCCTGAGCAGAGTTTTTTAAGGAAGGTTTGACCAGGTCACCAGTGTCCTCCAGCCCAAGTTGCCCGTGAGATGAGCTGTGTATTTTGCTGGAATGCACCTGCTCTAGGGTCCTTGCTGTGCCCAGCTGTTGACAGGACCATGTGGGAGCTACAGCGACATGGCAGTAGATCCTGAGAGGGACCAGCTCTGGCCCTCTACTGATAACACTCCAACTGCAGGCGACGTGAGATGGTCACCACTGCTGCTTTATTCTACTTCATTCCAGAGAGATAAGCAAAGGAGAACAGAGTGAATGAGCTCAGCCTGCAAACCACGCCTGGCATTTAGTGCTATTTCATGCTAAGACATTCAGCCATGTGCCAGGAACTGAACAGAGTTACCATGTTAAACTTCACAAAAAACATCTGACATTGAGATTATTAACCTCGTTGACAGAAAATGAGCCTGAGAAAGATTATGGCCACACAGCAATTGTTGTGGAGTCAGAATTCAAACTTAGCTTCTGGCTCCAAAGCCACTGTGTATATTACTTCTGAAACCACTTCTTGACTGGAGCAATTTATATTTAATTACTGCTAAGTACTGAAGTAGTGTTGTTATTTTCGCACACCACATCATTAAAGAAGAAATCTCTCATAAAATCATGTCACACTTTATAGCCACATGAGAAATTTGCTTAGGAGCAGACCCCCGTCTCCGCTTAAGCCTACCCTCTTTTTTCAGAGGAACTAAGGTAAAATTGTTGCCTATTTGTTGAGACTGTGGCTTAATAGTCAGCAACTGCAATGGCATGCCCTTCTCGGTCACATGGAAACGATTCCTCAAAAGCTCACATTGCTCTGTAATAATTAATATTTTTCAGCCATGACCTGGCAACAAAGATCCAGATCACAGCCTTTTACTGTGAAAAAAAAAAAAAACAGTAAAAATCCTGCAAAGCTCTCTGAGGCTGGTGTTAATACATGACACTGACTATGCCTACCCACCTACAAGACACATTAAAAACTAATCTTGAGAAAAGAGTTTAAAAAATCCAAATTAATGCTGTGGCAATTTCATTTTAAAAAGATATTAAAACAACAAACCTCTGAAAACTAAGTTAGGTTCACAACAAAGGAGAAAGTGCAACCAAATTTGAGTCTTAACATGCAGAAATCTGTCAGAGCTAATGGGAACTGTGGCTCTAATACGATAAGATTTTGTCTTGAAAAGCCTAAAAGGACACTGTCAAGTTTGACAGGCCTCAATTGCAACACCCACACACACCCCTGCACGCAAATATGACGTTTTCTATTTTAAACTGGCCCCTTGGTAGATATTTCACTATCAGTCTTTGGAAATGATCTCAAGTGAAAAATAAATAAATAAAAAACAGAAAGCTTTTCAGCTCTGATCCCCTGCTAGTTTGTGAGAATAGATTTGGCAAGAAGAGTGGCACCCACAATCACAACAAATCCAGTAACCTGCTTATTTTTCTCCACAGCTAGCTAAGGACAAAGATTTTAACACCATTACCACCCTCATTCTAGGCTCCTAGCTTTTTACTGTCAAGGGAGAATTCTCAAAAGGAAAAAAAAAAAAAACGTAATGATAATACAACTGGCATTATCTTCAACCTGTCACCTCTGCCTGTATCCTTTAAACAAAGCATTTCCTTCTTTTATAATGCAGTAACTACACTATGTAAGTAGACCCATCCTCAAAGCCTACCAAAAATGTCCTAGCATAAGCCTGTCTTGTTCATACTCCAACATAATAAAGGAAACAGCACTAAAAAAGACTGTCCTACACTAAATTGTAAATATTTCAGGCAGTACCCTCCTCATGTTGAAAGCAAAAGAAAAAACCAACTTGGGGCTGTCATATCACGTGGTTTAAATAAAAGAACCTTGTCATTAGTCCTCCAATTTCTCCCCCTTCCCTCCTTGAGTACATCTTCAGTTAATCTCCAGACGGTGTTTCTCTGATGGTTCAACAATCCTTCAGCACACCTGTGTGGAGATCTATCCAGCCCTGCCAGTCAGGGAAAGAGCTGTGTTAGTGGGAGTCACTTGCTCAAGAGCATTGGCATTCATCCACTGGTTACAAAATAATGTTCAAATTCTTTTGTCCAGTATTCAAGGTTCTGCATAATTTGTCCCCAACCCACTTTTGTAGCCTTTCCTCTCACTACTGGCCTTCAAGACCTGTGCTGTCCAATATATGGCTATTGAGTATCTGAAGTGTGGCTGCTCCGGACTGATAAGTGCAATTTACATACAAGACTGTGAAGACTTAGTACCAAGAAAAAAAGAAGGTATATAAAATATCTTGATTTTTTTAAATTGATCATACATTGAAATGATGCCATTTTGGATATGGTAGGTTAAATGAAATTAATTTCAAGTGTTTCTTTTTGAGTATAGCTACTAAAACTTTTTTAATTGTACACATGGCTTTGATCATCTTTCTATCAGACCAAACTGGTAGATTTTGCACTTTCCCCTTCACTGTACTTGTCCATTCTGAATTTCACCTTGACACAGCTACTTTCTGATCTTATTTAAATCCTATCCATCCTTCAAAGTCCCTGCTGAAATCAGGTACTCTAAGTCAGTATTGATATCCTTCTCTTTGGAAGAGTGTCTTTTTTTTTAATTTTCTTTGAGACAGAGTCTCACTAGATCACCCTTGGTAGAGTGCCATGGCATCACAGCTCACAGCAACCCCAAACTCTTGGGTTCAAGCAATTCTCTTGCCTCAGCCTCCCAAGTACCTGGGTTTACAGGTGCCCGCCTGGCTCGGGTTTTTTTGTTATTGTTGTCATTGTTGTTTAGCAGGCCAGGGCTGGGTTTGAACGCACCGGCCCCAGTGCATATGGCTGGCACTCTAACCACTGAGCTATAGGCGCTGAGCCTGGAAATTGTCTTTTATTCTTAGCATCTTGTACAGCATTTTTTCACCTTGTGATTCGTTTTTCACTACTTGTGCGTATATTGTAACATACTCTGGCAAACCTCCCCAATTATATTGTAACCCTAAGGGCAGCTACCATCTCTAAAACATCTTTGTTTTCTGTGTTATCTAGAACAATATCTTGCATAAAGAAGATAATCAATAAGTATTATTAAGGAAATGATAAATGAAAGGATGGATAAATGCACAAATGAAAAAAAATGTATGTATGAATCAAGACAATATGGTATTGGCAAACTAATAGACACATAGATCTATGGGACAGAATGGAGAGCCCATAAACAAACCACATACATATAGTCAACTAATTTTTAACAAGAGTGCAAAGGCAATCCAATAGAAAAAGGATCGTCTTTCAACATATGGTGCTGGAACAATTGGACATCTATATGTGAATAAATGAACCTGAACACTGACTTTTTATCTTCCACAAAAGTTAATTCAAAATGCACCATAGACATGCATCTAAAATGAAAAATTGTAAAACTTGTAGAAGAAAATCAGAGAATATTCATATGACCTTGGCTTTGGTGACCAGTTTTTAGATACTACCTCAAGAATATAATCAATGAAAAAAATTGATAAGTTGGACTTTACTAAAAATAAAAAATTTCTGCTCTGTGAAAGATACTGTTAAGAGAATGAAAAGATAAGCTACAGACTGGAAGAAAATATTTTTGCCAACCATATATCTGATAAAGGATTTGTATTCAAAGAGGGTCTAAAGACTAAAGACAGAAGGAACTGGACATAGCACTGTCCTCTAGTCAATGAAATCATTTCCATGGGGCAAAGATTAATAATTCAGGAGCCACTGTATGTGTGTGTGGGAATTGAACAGTGAGATGAACAGTCAGTGATTGGCGGAAGTCAGATTTTCCACTGTTGGAGTAGGAATTTACAGCTGGGAAGGGAAGATAGAACGGTCCAAGTATGTAGCAATGGATTAGAGCTGGAGACATCAATGTGAACTTGTGTTTAGTTTAATACAGATACAGATGATTACGTATACAAATATTTAGAGATGGGTATATTCATGCATGTTAGTATACACACATATATTTATTTGATCTTTCAGTTGAGAAGGCTTGGTAGTGACAAGGACATCTAATTATGGCCAGATTGTGGTTTCTTATAACATTGGCCAAGGAGAGGAACCAGTGCTTCTTGAAGAAATAAATGGCTGATTCTAGGGAGAGCAGGGTGTGCACACAATGAGACTGGATGGGCTTATACTATCAGAAAATAAGAAAGCTTTTTCAAAGAAAAAAGAAAACACAATAATGGGGGTATAGCCAAAGGGCACAGCAGCCAACGGAAGACACTCCCGATAGCCAATGTTAGAACAATTTCAGCAAAGAAAATAAATAAGGCAGTGCTGGATTACAACCCAAAATGTAAAATAAATATTCATGAGTCCATATGAAAGAGATAAATAATTGAATATATAAGTAAATGAGTGAGAATAGACAATTTCCTGTGTGGCAGAGTTCTGAACAGTTTATGTAGATCACCCTCAAGAAGTAGAGTGTAGCCTCCCCACTCCTTAAGCATGAGCTGCATATGTGATTTCCTCCACAAGAGTGAAGAATGGAGAAGCACCAGAGGAAGAATAGCTTTACACACAAGAAACTTGGCAAACCCTACCTCAGCCAGGTGTTAGAAAGGCTGACATTGCATGTTAACAAGGTTAACTTCATGTCGATAGCATGGACTTGTGATATGATGTGATAGGAAGGGCATTTTACCTTCATGGTCTTCCTTTCTGAAACCCATAACCCCAATCTGATCATGAGACCAAAAAAAGATGTCAGACAATCCCAGGTTGAGAGACATTCTATAAAACACGTGACCAATACTTCTCAAAACTGTCAAGATAATAAAAAACAGGAAAAACTTCCACAGCCAAAAGGAGACAGGACAAATAAATGCAATGTGATGTCCTGATAGGGTTCTGGAAAAGATGAAGGACGTTAAGTAAAACTAAGGTAGTCTGGATAAGGGATGGGCTTGGGGAATAATAATGTATCAGTATTAGTTCACTCATTATAACAACAATACCATTCTAATGTAACATGTTAATAACAGGGGAAATTGAATGTAGGGTATATGGAACTCTGTACCATCTTTGCTGCTTTAAATATGACAGCATTCTAAAACTCAAAGTTTATTAGAAATGTAAAAACTGGATGATGGATGACTTCCAATCCTTCTAAGAGGCTGGCAAAGGTTGAATTTCCAGTGGCATATAAGAGCAATACATCTCCCCTTGCCTGTCACTGCTCTTTGTCCTGGAAAAGATGGTTCACTAACTGTGATATTGTGGTTTATAATAGAATATTTGTATATTTGGTGTTTGTCCCGGTTTACTGGAAGGGTTCCTAAAACCCTTGGAATCTTCAGAGTGATTAGAGTGGCTTACATATGATAATGATATTTCTGATGGCCTCTACCTGATGAGGGATGGTCCCCAGAAAACCAAGGCATTGTTAGAGTTGAGAATTTCAGCCCCACCCCTCAACCTGCAGGAAAGAGAGAGGGACTGAAGGTTGGGTGGATCACCAGTGACCAATGAGATAATCAGTTATGCTTCTGTAATGAAGCTTCCATAGAAACCCAGCAGGACTGGTCCAGAGAGCACCTGGTAGTTGGAGGTTCCTAGAAGCTTCCTTGCCTGGAGAGAGTATGAAAGTTCTGAGCCCTTTCCCCCATACCTCCCTGATGTACCTCTTCTGTCTGGCTGTTCATCTTTATCCTTTAAAATATCCTTTGGAATAAATGGGTAGACACAAGTAAAGTGTTTACTGAGTTCTATAGCCCCACTAGCAAGCTAATCAAATCCAAGAAGAGTGGGGCAACCCTAATCAGTCAGAACTATGTAGGTGACAACCTTTTATTTGCAATTGCCAGCTAAGTGGGGGCAGTCTTGTTGGACTGAGCCTTCAGTCAGACTGAGACTGTCTCCAGGTAAATAGTGTCAGAATTAAATTGAATCGAACTGGAGAATGCCCAACTGGCCTCCACAAGAGAACTGCTGGGTATGTGAAGAGATGACTTCTAAGTATCTGGTGTCAGAAGTGTTGTGTTGAGTGGAGAGTAGAGAGCAGGAGCAACACTTTGGTTTTTTCCTATATTTTGTATGCTAGAATGTGAATCTCTTTTCCCTACTGTGAGTTGATCTATCCTTACTCCTCTTCGCCCTGCCAGGGGAAACCGGAACCCTGTCACCATCATGTTCAGTTTTCCTAAGCCATACTTTTCCTCCTACCCTCTTGTATTCTGCTTCTCTGGTTTCCTTAACACTCTACCCCTTAGACTTTTTAGGACTATGCATATACATCTTGCATTTTGGCAAAAGAGTATGAATAACACCTGAAATACCTGGGGAAAATATTTGACCCCAAGTCCTACACAGTGCAATTCTATCAGCTTCCAGAAGGAAAGGCATATCTCAACCCAGATCTCAAATCCCTGAAAAAGAACAATAAGGTTTTCTTCCATAACTTGTCCATTCACCTCATTCTTAAGGAAAGACATGAGTCAAATTTTACATACTAAGGCTGAAACAAAAGCAAACAAAACCATTTAATAACTGAAAAAGGCCAGTTAGAAATGGACCTTATGGAATATTTAAAAAATGACATAATAAAAAGATGTAATTGGCTAAGTACTGGGAAATAAGTAGACTCAGAGACTGTTATAAAAACCAGTTATGCTTCTAATTTTTACCTGCAGCCAGTTAAGCCGGGGGTTACCTCTGAAATGTCAAATGGCCAATGTGAAGGAATTTATTGCGAGAGATGTAATTCCCAATTCTGGCTGGTAAAACAAACTTTACAGAGGACTCCTGGACTTTTATAATGATGGAATACAACCTGAGGCAGTATAAATTCATAATCTCCTAGGACAAATAGCCTTTAAAAATTCAACCTAGTATCCAATTCGCCATTGAAATGAGTGGAATTTTCTCTAGAAGTCACATGACATATTTGTTGTATAGCACGAAATCTCCCCACAGCGTGATCTCAGACCTACCTATCCATTTGCTCTAATTTTACAGGGTCAACATTATTGCACACACAAGCTCCTATATGGTTTGTGCTTAAACTGACACAGGTTTTAGGCAATAACTACCTATTAGAAATCTGTTATCCCGGCCGCATCGTATATGCTCTATGTTTGCCTCAGTATTATACAAAAGGGACCTATCTGTAATACTCAAATTGTCATTGTCACTAAACAAATTTCTTTAAATAAAGGCCCATAAAAATCCAATTAGATTGTGCAGAGAGCACTGTTAGGTTGAAATGCTGCAACAGTAAAAGTCAAGATTAACTTAACCTTTTAAAAAGATTATATTACAGGCAAAGCCACACTGGCATGTGTAGGACCTTGAGCTAATTTTGTGCCCTGAAAAAAATGGCAAATGCAGATGTAAGTGTATTTTGAAAGGCCCTGGGGTGTCCTGGAATCTGGTTACCATTTCCCCCTCCCTGGGGTTGATCACTCCCGCCAGCCGTGAAGGCCCCAGAACACAGTGCAACTCTGTACCCTGCAATTTCAGGGGCCTGGACCTAACTCTCCACCTCCCCCAAAGCTTTTGAAGTAGTGATGGGAGGAAACTAGTGGCTACGTTGGTTCCACCCCTTCCAGAGGAATTTTATGTGCCAGAGTGTTTTAAACACTACCAGATCCAAAAACAATCAGGTTAAGGTGGCTTTAATATCATCTTAAATTTTGATGACACTGGGAAGACAAGGAAAAGAAGTGGAAAAAAATCATGTAGGCGCTTTTCATAGGACCACACGATGATTTATCAAGTGGGAGAGTTGGGGTCAACTAACTCAAATCCTCATCTCCTGTCTCCTGTGCTCCTCTGTCCCAGATCAGACAATTCAAGTGGCAGAAGACACGTCATCTTCTGAGTTATTGAATAGCTCTAATTGCTGAGAATATCTGCCTCAGCCTCCCAACGATTTGTACCTATCGGTCCCACTAGGTCCTCAGGATCCATAGAAAACAGGCCTCCACATTGTTCTGTTACCACAGATCTGTTTACACAGATCTTTAAACATTTAAAGTCAGTCATGATATTGACAATAATAACAAAACCTATGATCATTTTCCTGGACAGCTACTGCAGAATTTTTCAATCTTTTTTTAATCTCATGGCACAGTTGAATCTGTAGTTAAACTCCCGTGGCACACTTAAGTTATATTGATTTTTAAAAAGAGTAAAAAAAAAGAATAGACTTACGGTGCTTTAAACTTCTTTCTAAAATAATTCAATTAATGATCTTCAAAAATTTCCGTAGCACATCTAAGATCCTCTCTCAGCACACCCCTGTGGCAGGACACACCAACTGGAAATCACTGATCTGCTGGAGGTCAGCGCTATACCTGATACGTTATATAGTTAAGGGAATGGAGTGAATGTTCTTCACCTGAACACTGTGAGACGAGTATCCAATATGTTTGCAGAAAAACATGCTAGCACTTGTGAGGGGGAGGTAGGAGTGGGATCCCGAGATCCCAAGGACCACACTGTGAACAGAAGTGAGCAGATCCTTGTTTTGCTGAGCATCATGGTAAGTTTGGTTCTTCAAGCTTGAGGCACTGGGAGAGGATGAATTGTTCTGCCAGAAGAAAGGAAAGGAATTTGAAGATTCTGGTATCCCAGAGGGATAGAGGAAGGTCAGTGAGTCTGGGTGGAGGAAGGGTCCCTGACTCACACACCCATTTTCTTCCCAATCGCCACAGTGGCAAAAACTTTGCAAAGGACAGCAGTGAGAGGTGGGGAGCCATCAGCTTTGTGCCCTGGGCTGTACGTGGTGTCTATCTCCTTGTTTTACGTGAAATCTTCTGTGAAATCAAGCTTGCTCATCAAGATTTCTGTGTGAGTAGATTTTTTAAAAAGGAGAACTCAGAGAAGAGCTCTGGGCCGGAGGAGAGGGCCACTCACACTTTGTTTTATGTACCCCAACTAACAATGTCATGCGGAGAATATTATTGCCACTGTGTTGTAAATCAGGAGACTGGTGGTCAGAGAAATTAAGTGATTTTCCCAAGACACAAGTGGGGCTGAGTCCCTCTGATTGTTTCCACCACACCCCAACTCATCACATTTCCCATCACGGCCCAGGATTCACCTCTCTATTTCTTTTTGCAGTTTTTGGCGGGGGCTGGGTTTGAACCTGCCACCTCTGGCATACGGGGCCAGCTCCCTACTCCTTTGAGACACAGGCGCTGCCCCACCTCTCTATTTTCCTCAGCTTTCCCCCATCCCATGCTTTCCAGACTGCCCCCTCCTCCTCTTCTTTGGTAGTAAACCTGTACACACAGTTTGCCCACACACAGTTGGCACTAAACTTTTATTAGTGCAAAACGAGTTTTCTTTCAACATAGATGGTGTTTGACTTTGGGGGGGAAACAAAACAAGCTCCCCCCCTTCTCTGATTATACACTACAACTGATATCTTAAAACATTTTTCTGATGACTAAAGCAATGCATATTTATTATAGACAGAAGATTATGAAAAATGTAACAGAAAATAAAACCATCTCCCTAGCTCTACCACTTCTGGATAATAATTGTTAATGGCGGCGGGTGTATTCTTTTAGTCTTTTGTAAGCCTCTATACACAGATTTTATAGTTTGAGTCTAAAATTCCAGGCCAGGCATTTATCACGTTTAAGTTTTATTTGATGATTCACGCTTCTCACTACAATTTATCAAAGTCTGACTTCTCCTGCTCTGATTTATTTGATTAGTTACACGGAATGGGAGCTGCCGCACTGTCTGCCCAGCACCCTGTCAGCCGTGTTCTTCTCCCTCTCCCTCGTCACTCTGTGCTCACATTATTCCCCAGTTCCCTCAGCCTCTGGGTTTGACATGATCGAGCGCTCTCTCCTGCTGGAAACATTTTCATTTTCTCCCTTGACCATTCCCTGGGGTCCTTACTGGACTTCACCTGTCCCCTCTGCTCAGCCTCCTTGGCTGTTCTTTGCGTTTTCTCTCCTCAGGATTCAATTTCTGATCTCTCCTGTTTTCTCTCCATTCCTCCTCCCTGAGTGATCTCACCTTGTCCCCTGGCTTGAAATACCATCTCTGTACAAGTGAATCCTACATTTTTATCTCTGGCCTCTTTTATCCTGAACCCTCTCACCGTCCCATACTCCTGCTGCCCACTTCACAGACATCCAAGGAAATCCCAACTAGCATGTAGGAAAGCAAATGCCTGACTTCTCCCTTACAGATTTCGGTTTCAGTACATGGGAACGTCACTGTACTGTTCACTCTGGAAACAAACTTTGCAGCCCTGCACGTGGCCTCTTCTCTATCTCACACCCTAATGACAGGTCACTGTAAACACCCCATGACTCTGGCCGCTTCTCCAGAACACATTGTATTCCACACGCAGTATTGCTATAGCCTTCCAACTAGTCTTGCTGCCACCATACGGTCCTTTTCCACCGCACGGCACAAGTAGGCCTCCTAAAACATGTTGGACCATGTCACTCCTCTGCTCCAAGGTTTAAAATGAGTCCCATCTCACTCAGAGTAACAAGCACCCTCTACTGTGGCCTGCTGGGCTCCCTGTAACCCCAGGACCCCAGCTCCCATCACACAGGCCTTGCTGCTTTTCGCATCCAGCACGCTGCTGCCTCAGCCCTTTCCACCTCCTATTTCCTCCACCTAGAACAGTGGTTCTCAACCTTCCTAATGCTGCAACATATTTTCATTGCTAAAAAGGGGTCGCGACCCATAGGTTGAGAACTGCTGTCCTAGAACATTCTTCTGAGTATCTACACTTCCTCAGGCCTCTGCTCAAATGTCACCCGACCAGAGGGACTGTCCCTGACCACTCTCTGTAATCTCGTCTCCCTCCTGTCCAAGTCACTCCTTCCCCTTACCCCACTTTTCCCTCTATGTCCCGCTTCACCCTAACATTTCAATGGCTCCTTTGTTGGTCTTCTTCATCTCCCTGCCCCAAATACGTGCTTTCTAGGAGAAGGGACTTTGTCTTTTTCATTTTCTCACTCCTATACTTTCAATGCTTAAAAGGTAAGAGCTTAACTCATATTTGTAGAATTGACTAAACTAATAAATGAATGCTTTTTTTTTTTCTCAACAACCATGGAATGGCCTGGAAAAGACAACAGTCTCCTGGTCAAGGGATTTAGGGAATTCAGCCTGGTCTGTGAGGTAAAGGTCTCATGAGTTCTCCGTAGCCATTTTTTCCATCCTGAGGACTCTAGAAAGAAGAAGGCACTCTACAAACAGAAGTAAAAAATAAAAATACCATAAAGAAAGTAGTACAAAATTAAATATATAGTGCTTACAATATACTAGGTACCAGATAGTTTATATATGTTAACTGGTTTGATTCTAATTATAGTCTTTTAAGGGAGCTGCTCTTATCATGTCCATTTTACAGATGAAGACACCGAGGCACAAAGAAACGACTTTCCCAACATTGTGTATAGCTGGGTTTCAAATCAGACTCTGCACTGATAGCCACTGTGCTTGCGAGCTATTCCAGAAGTTTCCTCGTTGCTCCTAAGGCTCTGTTACATGCCTGAGATCTTTCTAATTAATACCTGTTTCTGTTACTTTACATTGTTTCTTTACTTGCAACCAGAACAATCCAATTAACATAGCATTCTTCTTAGCCTTTTGTTTATAGCAAATCTGATAAGCTAACTTTTTTAGACATCATTAGCAAATATGAGTGGTATTTAAGTTCAGAACCACAGGGAACTCATTCCCATCTTTCCCTAGTGTCCACAGTGGTATCACGGAAAACATTCATCAAGTGAATGCCTTCTTGAAATCTAGGTGCCTTATCCTTTATTCATAGTATTTTTTCTGATACACAAATATGATGATCCTAAAAACAAAGAAAATAAAATATATTTGACCTGACTTGCTCTTTGGGAAACCACCTAGACATTGGACTTCGCACTGGGTAGTGTCCAGCACTGCCCATTGTTTCCCCTTCATGGAAGTGTGACATCTGCCTGCAGTGTGCCCAGCTCTCCATCCATCTGGGGTTTTGCAGAGCAGGCCGGATGATCACATCTTCAATTTATTTTAGCAACTTGGGGCATGAGTCTTCCTAATTGTCTTTACTTTTTTTTAAAGACGTAATTCACTTTATCATTCTTTTATAAAAATGCTATGTTATAGCCCCAGCTGGACCCTGGGTCCTCTGCAAGGAGACTCTGGTGTGGGTCACTGAATTTCTGATAGGGAGACGTGGTGAATACAGACTCTTTCCAGAGTTCAGGAGTGAGACAGCAATAGATAGGTCTTGGAAATGACATCAAAAGTGGCCTTGGCAGAGTTGCCCAGGGTGGCAGTGCTGCCCCTGCCTGGGGTGGAGCTGTCACCAATGCCAGCCAGCAGCAGCAGCTTCTTAGGCATAGGCGCTGAGATGGTGCCAGTTCCTCTAGGAGCAGGGATGAGATGCCCCAGCACAGTGCCACAGCAGCCTGTCTCCTTGCAAGGAACAGCATGGGGCTTACCAATCTCCTTCCTCCAGTAGCCTTTCTACACTGGGACAGTAGAGAGCTAGGACAGGCTGACAGCCCCTCTGGTGGCGGTGGCTACTTCCTGGGAGCAAGTAACATCCAGACGGACACGGCCATTGTAGTCCCCAGTGGCAAACAACGCCTTGAATGTGGTCCACGCAGGTCTGCTTTTGCACTGGTGATCTTCAAAACCTCATCCTTGAGAGTTGCCTCCAGGAAAAAGTCAATGCTCTCAGACTCTTTGATGAGCAGGGAGAAGAGTGAGATCTCCGGGATTTGATCTTCACATCCTTGACCGAGTGGCCCAGCTTGGTGACGGTCATCTACTTCTTGTCCTGGGCTTTGCCTCCACAAGCTCTGCTGCCTCGGTCTCAACCCCTACCACAGCCACTACCCAGCCCAAATACTACTGCCTTAGTCTCCACAGAAACTGCCCTGCCTCCCATTCCAGGGCCCAGGGGCCTCCGGGACCTCCCTCCTATGTACCAGCATCATCTACCATTTGGTGTTTTCTCAGAGAAGCGGCTCCCTGCTTTTGTTGAATTAAAAAAAAAAAATCTTCTTGTCTTTAATTTCTTGTGTGAACCTCAGCTAGCCAAGTTTTACGATTCCTCCTAAAATTCCAATCAAGTTGAACCACTTTGCTTCAAAAACGAATCCTTCATTTTTTTTCACATCTAGTAAACAACATTTTTTTAAAATTTCAGATTAATATGAGTGTACAAATGATTACATTACACTGTTTATGTTTTTAGGGAATGTCCAAGTTATAGTTGGGCTCTTCACCCAAACATTTTTAGAAAATTGGAGCTCCTCAGACAGATTGTATAATAACATTAATGAGTTTGTGATAAAAAAGACAACAGGTTAAACTTGAATTTCAGGTAAATAACACATAACTTTTTAGTATATCTAGGTAATATTTGAACCATACTAAAAAGAAATCATTGTCGTGTTGAAACAAATGAGCATCCTCCAATTTATTTGCTAAATCTGGCAAACCTACATGTTGATTTCTGTTTTGTTTGCTTTGCTCTGGTTTTGGATAGTTTCAACTCTTTTTATTCTCTTGAACTGTAATAATTTAATCAAATCTTTAGCTTTGGAAAATTTTCATTTCTCTTGAGTCATGTGTGTATTTTACTTTGTAGTGTTTGAAGTACATTGTCATAAAAGTTAGGTTAAGCTTCCATAACAAAATACCACAGACTGAGTGGCTTAAACAACCGATATTTAATATCCTACAGTTATGGGGGTTGGAAGTCCAAAATCAAAGGGCTGGAAAATTGAGGTTTCTGGTGAGGGTTGTTTTCCTGGCTTGGAGATGGGCTTTTCTCTGTGCTTATGTGTATGTGTGTGTGTATGTTTGCAGAAAGAGAGAGGAAAGAGAGAGAGATCTCCCTCTTCTTTTAAGGCCACAAATCCTATTGGATTAGGGTCCCACCCTCATAACCTTTTTTAACTTTACCTCCTAAAGGTTGTATCTCCAGATATAGTCACACTGGGGGTTAGGGCTTCCACATGAATTCTGGGGAAAAGCAAACAGTCCATAGCACAATTTACTTTTTCTCTAAATTGTTTTCATGTTGCTTTTCTAAATTCTTAGGTAAATGTTTTTTCTTACACAATTTTCCCTTTCCCCTCAGTCTTGTGAACTCAAAGTTAGTAGAGTCACCTTCTCTTATATCTCTAAGAATAAAACTAGCACCAAAACAAAACAAACAACAAAAATAAATGAAAAAAATTAAAATCTCACCAGGCAGTAGACAAAACACCTGACACATATTATTTTACTTTATTGCTACAAGATCCTCAATGGATATGTGTCTTCCTTTGAGAGTCTGCCTTTTGCATAGAGGTAAGAAGTTCATTTAGGAAGTGATCCCAGGGAGTATGGTAAAAAGATGGAAGACTCATACAGGAAAGAAGAGGAGTCAGGAGATGATATGAATGAGGAAGGTCTGACTATGGGCAACTGGGGTTCAGTCTCACTGGGGACCTGGGAATCAGAATCATCCCACCAGAGAGCAGGGAGGCTGGGATGTTTACCTCCAGCTTAAGAGCAGCCTTCGTGGTGTTAAGAGAGGCTCAGGGGCCCCAGGGGCACTTGAAAAAGCCCAGAGGCACAGCCAGCCCCTAAGAAGTTCCTCACCCTGTACCTGCTCCTCTTCTTGGCCATGTTTTTTGGCTGCCCAGGGTGCCTTTCCTATGCTTGAGTTGGGAAACGGGTCAAGAGTTGCCTCCCTGTGCTAAAGCTAAACATGGAATTGGGACAACAGGGTATGGGAGTTGGGAAACATCAACAGACTGAGCTATAAGAAGGCTTATTAAAAGTCTAGTTTTGCAGAAAAAGAGGCCATTTGTTTATATGCCAGTGTCTATACCAGGCTCTGCTTTGCAGGAGTGAATGAAACAGTCCAGTTCTTTCCTCATAGAACTTACTCTCTAAGACATTAGAGGGGCAGGATCATTTATCTCAGGCCACATAGGGAGCAAGTGATAGAGCCTTCACCACTCAACCTCCTTTCTATTTGCTTTTGCCCATTATTAAATTTTGGAGTTAGAAAAACTCTGGATATCACCAAGTCAGCTGTGTGGTTTGTAGTTTAGGAAACTGAGACCAAGAGAATTTATATACCTGTAACAAATCACTAGACATATTTGAGGTAGAACGGGGCTTACCATTCAGATCTCTATCTCCAGTCTAAGTATTAAGGTCAAATATAATCATTTGTGATGTCCCCTAGAAAATATTATATTAATAATTTCCATTGTAACAGCCTTATTGAGGCAAAATTGATGTGTGAAAAAAGCACATATATTTAAAGTATAAAATTCAATATATTTTTATATGTCCATACTCCTCATGGAACCTCCTCCACAATCAAGATAAAGTACAGTTTCTCACTTAGGAGCTTCTGTGATCCCTTCCCTCCCACACCTCCCTGTCCATCTCTCATCCCACAACCTCTGATCTGCTTTCTATCACTATACAGTAGCTTTTATTTTCTAGAATTTTAAGTATATAAAATCACACAGTGTACTTGAATGTCTAGCTTCTTTTAGTCAGTGTGGTTATATTTTGGGATTTATTCCTGTGTGTGTATCAATGTTATTTTATTGCTAATTAATGGAGTTTTTATATATATGCATATATATATGGATAAATCACAAGTTTTTAAATATCCGTCTACCAATTAATGGAACTGGGTAAAGTTCACTGCGTGAACTTCTTTACTATTACAAGAACAGCTGCTATGAACATGAAACGCATACGAGGAGGGGAATGACTGGGTCATGTGGCAGTTGTGTGTTTAACTTTGTAAGAGGCTGCTTGCCAAAGTGTTTTCCAAAGTGGTTGTACATTACCAGCAGCAGGGTATGAGAGTTCCAGGTTTTCTCCCACCCTCATCAATACTTGATATAATCAATTAGATGATAATACTTGGTATAATCAGTTCTTTCTTTCTTTCTCTCTTTCCTTCTCTTTCTTTTTCTTTTCTTTCTCTTTCCTTCCTCCTTCCTTCCTTTCTTTTAAATCTCATTGCATATTTAAGGCATGTAACAAGAGGTTATAAAATACACATATATTGTAAAATGGTTATTATAGTGGAACAAATAAATACCCAACATCTCACAGAGTTGCCCATTTTTTAGCCCCTGAGAAGCTATAACCTACTCATTTAGCAAAAATTCTTAGTATAATACAATACAATATTATTAACTATAGGCCTAATGTTGTACATCACATCTTTCCATTTGTTCATCCTACATTTTGGCTATTTCATCTCCTTTGATCTACATCTTCCCCTTTCTTTCCCCCCACCTTGACCCTGGTAACTACTAAACCTCTGTTTCATTTCCTATCTTGATATATTTGATCCCCCATTTTTAGATTCCACATATAAGTGTGATCACACAATATTGCCTTAGCCATTTTAATATGAGTATAATAACACCTGATTTTGATTTTGATTTTCAGTTCCTTAATGACTAATGATGTTGAGAATCTTTTCATTTTTTGTTGCCATTATGTTATCTTCTTTGCTGAAGAGTCTCTGTCTTGGTTCAGAATACTAAGGCCATAGATTGGGTGGCTTCGAAAAATTGAAATTTATTTTTCACAGGAAATAAATTGTAGAGGCTGGCAGTCTGAGGTCAGAGTGCCATCAAGGTCTGCTTTCTGGTGACAGCCCTCTTCTGGGATGCAGACACCCAACTTCTTACTGTGTTCTCACCTGATTGGAAGACAGTGGTAGTGCACTCTAGGGTCCCTTTTAAAAGGTCACTAATCCCACTCCTGTGAGCTCTGCCTTCATTGTCTAATTTACTGTCCCAAGGCCCCACCTCCTCATATGCAGTTAGGGTTAGGATTTCACATATCAATGTTGGGGGAACACATAACAGTCTCTTCACATCTTTTGCCCATTAAAAAAAATTGAGAGTCAGTAAGTTCATAACTGGGAAAATCATCTCGCTGTTTTTTTTTTTTTTTAATTCATTCCGTCTCATCTTCGTGTTTGCTCTTTTTCTGGCTTCATTTGTAATAATTGGATTTTTTATGATTTCATTTATGTCTTTTATTGGCCTATTAGCTACCACTTTTTGTTTCATTATTTTATTGCTTTGGGGATTATCATCATCTTTGAAGTGATATTCTACCATTTCATGTATAAAAACTTTACAATCACATATTTCTATTTTTTTCCTCCTGACATTTATGCTGTTGATGTTATATATTTTATTTTTATATATGTTATAATACTTAATAGTCAGTTATCTTTTATAGATATTTAAATAAGAAAATCTTATGTACAGTGTATTTACTGTGTAGTTACTGATGCAATGTTCCCTTGTATAGATTCTTATTTCCATACAGCAACATCATCCTTCTGCCTAAAGGATTCCTGATATATCTTATAATGTGTGTGTGCTGATGATAAATCCTTATGGTTTTTGTATTTCCGAAAATGTCATTATTTTGCCTTTGTATGTTGGAAGATATTTTGGCTGGGTATAAATTACAGATTGATAGTTTTTTCTTTTAGCACTTTAAAGATGTTGCCCTGTTTTCTTCTCATTTGTGTCGATTCTAAAGTGAGATCTGCTATAATCCATATTCTTCTGTATGATTTTCTCATTATTATCAATTTGGACAAATTAGATTATTACATTGGTCTATTTTATTTGGGGTTTCTTATTCATAGCCTTCATGAAGCTTCTTGGGTCTGTGGATGTATGAGTTTCATCAAATTTGGAAAACTTGCACCAATTATTTTCTCAAATATTTATGTCATCTTCACTGTCTCTTCTTCTCTAGAGACTTCAATTACTTTCAAATGAGGCTGCTTGATGTTTCCCCACAACTCAATGCTCTGCTCATTTTTAAAAACATTCTTTCTCTTTCTGTTTTTATCATTATGTCATCCAGTTCACTAATCTTTTCTTCTTTGACTTGTGCCACAAATTCCACTCCCTGTAATTTTTAATGTCATAGTTTATAATATTCATCTTTTGAACTGTATGTCAGATCTTTTAAAATTACCTTCCATGTTTCTAGTTAACTTTTGGATCAGATGGAATAAAACTGTTATAATTATTTTAATGTTTCCGTTAGCTAATTCTAATATCGATGTCAGTTCTCAGTCTGCTAATTCTAATATCTGTGTCAATTCTGAGTTCGATTGGCTAATTGATTTCCTCACTGCGGATTCTAAGTGTGTCCCAGACATTGTAAATTTTATCTTATTGGGTTCTAGATATTTTTATATTTCTAAAATATTCTTGAGCTTTGTCCCAGAATGTGGCTAGATTGCTTGCAAATAGTCTGAACCTGTCAGTTCTTGTTTTTAACATTTTTTTTAGGTGGGACTTGACCAGTGGTCAGTCTAAGTCTGAGAATTCCTCACTAGTGAGGCAAGACCTTTCTGTGTGCTTGACCCAATTACCTGTGAGGTGTTCCAGTCTAACTGGTGAAAGAAGCTCTGTTCTCAGCCCTATGATGGTACTGGGAACTGTTTCCTTTGTCTCGGTGGGTCTTCATTTTGCTTCCCAAAGGACATTTGGCAATGGTTGGGGACATTTCAGTTGTCACATATGGGATATGATGAGAAGGTGAGTGATATTGACATCTGATAAGTAGAGGCCAAGGATGCTCTAAACATCCAACAATGTCCAGGACATCCCTCACAATGAGGAATTACATGGCTAAAAGCCATCAAGAGCGGCAAAATCAAGAAACTGTGCTCTAATCCTTTCAGGTGATTCTTCCCTCAGTTTCTCAGACTTTCTTCCCATGCTTGGGCTATCAGGGCTCACCTGGACACTCCAAGAGGACTGCCTGCAGATTCCTGGTGTTCTCTATGCAGCTTTCTCTTCTCTGGTACTCTGTCTTGCAAACCACAGTGCCCTTGTTTTCCTTAAACACTCAGGGAATTTCCTGGGTCTGCTTGGGTTTCCCCTCCCTGCACCTCTACAGGAAATTCTCTCAAGGTTATAAGCTTGGGGGATCTTAGGCTCAGCCTGTTTATTTCCTGTCTCTCAGGGTCATCGTCCTTTGTTGCCTGATGTCCACTATTTTAAAGCTGTTGTTCATGTATGTGTTCGTTTTTCGTTGTTTTGTGTGGAAAAGTAAATCTGGTCCCTGTTAGTCCATCTGGGCTATAAGCTCAAGCTCTAAAATTTCTTTTTAAATGTATGTGATCTTGCCTTCCCTTCCCTGTTGTCTTGCCAGTGTGCTGCAGAGAATCATTAATTATGCAAGTGTATGGTATTTGTGAGTACGTGTGCCCAAGAGCACCTGTGCATGCATGATGTTCAGACACATAGCATCGGCTATAATGAGCTACACCTCGCTCACCTTCCCCCACACTGTTCTTTCTGGGATTCTTTTATGGCTCTTGAATTTTTAAAGTAGTTTACCCAACAAGTACTTTAAATTTTCAAAAAATAAAATGCCCTTGGCCTAAGAATTCATATGCCAGTTGCAAGTTTTATTTGATGGTAAATGGTTGAAATAGATGCCCTGGAGAGAACTGGTCCTTTTGGCAGCATTGGCCTTAGGCAAAATTGTTAAGTAGGTGAAGTATATCTTCAGGGAACTCCTAGACTTTGCCACTGCTCCTCCCCCAGTTTCGGAGCCCTTGAGTTCTCTCCCTTAATGCCAAAGCAAGTGCTGCTTTCAATCATTTTTTCGGGTAATGTTTAGTTGTCAGTGACTGATAACTTAAATTTTTGCTGTTCTTCAAATATTTGCACTTTCCTAGAGAGCAAACCATTAAGGCAGATAGAGAAAGAAAAAAAATGGTTTAACTCCTTTGATTGGAAGTCACTGCTTATAGTACCATATTGAGAAAGGTGACTCAGCAGAAAAGAACAGTGATTGATTAGTGATGTCTGCATGGACAAACACAGGAAGTTAGAAATTTGCCATCTCTGCCCTAATCTAGAAGTGTTTATTCTATTGGACAATGTCCAAGCACTAGAAATCAAGTGTGAAAAAGACCTTTGGGGGCAATTGCAACTCATTAATGACCTTGAAATCAGCCCAAATATTGCTGTTGTCTGGTATCATGTAAAAAGTTGAGACTGCTTTTTCCAAGTACAACAGGAACTTAGTGAAATATCATAAATAGAATACAATGCCATAGAGGTTTTCACAGCAAACCTGCAGTATGTGTTTGTGACCGTAGAGAGTATTCATTCCTTTTTGTTCCTCTACCTTTTCACCATCTTCCTGTGGTCTCATATAACAACCCAGGCACACTAAGCACCTCCAGAACCATCAAAGTATTTCCTTCATATATTTCCATCTTAATGAACTGAAGGATTCTGCAAAGTCCCAAAAGTTTCACTTATTTATTTCTAAGCTATTTGTGCCCTATGTAAAACAACAAGCACTCTCTAAATTAGGGAGCAATTCACTTATTTCTGTTTATCTTTCCATAATGTGAAAAGATGAGGTACATTCTATGTAATATCTTCTATGGGGATAGAATCATAGAAAGAGATGAATATTCTCAAACGACTTTTGTAAAAGTCTATTAAATAAGGTCAGGCATGGAAACAAAACAAGCAGAGTGCTTACTACATCCCAGGCTCAGTGCGAGCATTTTCACTTAGGTTGCCTCATGAATCCTTTCTAAGACTGCTCTGGAGACTGCTAGTAGGCTCCCATCACAACATATTATCCAAATGTCTCCAGATCCCACTGGCCTGTGACTGTGAATGAGATCATGGTAGGCAGCTGGTTCAGAGGCTTCATCTGTGTTATTGAAGCCCTCAGTCTTCTCCTTACTCTGGCCCCTGGGGATGTTGGAGGTGTTTCTCCTTGGTCACAATTAATCTCTTCATTTTCTTCTGCTTTTTGAAAGACAGCCTCTGCCAGCTGGCCATCCGAGAAAAAGGCCTCTTGCCACTGCCCAACCACCACTGTCCTTGGAAACATGATGTCTCCATCTAAAGCACCTTTTCTGGTGCTCAAAGATTCTATATCCCTGCATTGCTAAGTGGTATCGTGTTTCCTACAGTATCTGCTCTGTGGAAGACCCACTGTTCCCTTTCAGACACAGAAAGGATGTTTCTCCTTACCTTTCAGGGATCTAATGTATCAGGCTCTGAACTATATTACTTGCTCACCAAGTTAAAAAAAAAAAAAAAAGAAGAAGAAGAAGGAGGAGGAGGAGGAAAGAGGGGGAAAAATTGCCTTTTGAAGCAATTCCTTTAGCTTCTACCCGCAGCCTTTCTCACAGCTGTGGGTTGACTCCCTTTCCCAGTCTTCCCAGACAAGCTCTCAAACATAGTCCTTCTTTCTTCCTTACACATCTCCTTCCCCCCATGCAATGAACTCATTCATCCAAGCAAAGGTCTGGGGAGAAGAATAAGTCCAACAGGTTGGAGTCATTGCTCTGGACTGAATCCCAGTGCAGGTTTGGCTGCAGGACCAGATATTTCTACCAAGGAAACTGCTTTCCCTCAATCTGGCTCCCCACAACAGCCCGAGCAGCATCACAGCACGGGGCTGCCTTTTAGCTCAGAGCACGGAAGACCTGTTGAGATTCCTTCCCTGTGTTCCCTGAATTTAGTCACTCCACCCCAAGTTTTAAGTGGCAAAGTGTCAAGGTGAGGTCCCTACTGCTCCTCTCCTTAATTCTGTCACTGACCCCCATTCCAAGTACCCAATATTAGGCTTCAAGGCCTTTTATGCAATTTGTGTTCTAACAACATCTGATCTGATAGGAATTAAGGATGAAAAGTGGTCTCCATCAGGACTGCAGCTGTTGCTATCTTAGAGGTTGCAACCTTTCCATTATTTTACAAGGCTTCCTGTTGTGAATGTGGTGACTAGGGTAGTGCCATTGTTCCTCAGAGAGGTGCTGTGTGAATACTCAGTTCCTAAAAACTCTATGAACTGCAAACAAAGTGGCCTGTAATGAGCCTCCTCTTAGCAAAACAAATGCAGTGCAGTGGTGAGTGCCCATATCCAGGGAGCTCCTTCCTTCCCGTGACACAGCTCTCCCATCACACAGGACTGTGATGAGTCTGCGTGCACGCCACAGGCACAGTGGACATTAGCAGCCAGTGAGTTTGATTTCTGCATTTGCCAGAGAGCAAGAGGGAAGAAACCAAAAGACAGAGAATGCCTTGTATTCCCACATAAAAATGTTGATGAACAGACTGGGAAAAAATCCACACAAAATGTTACAGGATTTTTGAATGCTGCACAGTGTGTCTGTCAGGCGTTGGAGAATTTTTAAGATATCTCGATGGGACTATGTGAACATACTCTTCAAGGTAATAATTAATTCCCTAGGGAGAGCACTCATTAAAAACATATGTTACTGAAGAGAAAATAAAGAAAACTAAAAAGCTGAGAAATCACCACATCCGCTAGCTGACAGGTCTTTCAAGAGATTATAGAGGAAAAGGAGAGCTTCAAGTAGAGGCCGCTGATTAAGAATCTGATATCTACATAAGGTTGTATAGCAGGGTTTTACTCATGTAAAATCCCACTGAAAAATGCTCCAAAGGTTTTACAAACATGCCTGGGGTGCAAAGATGTCTACGCACGTCACACAGAGAAACAGCCACAAACAGTTGCACAAAACGGCTGTTGCGACTGTAGATGGTGGCAACAATCTTAAAGTATGAGTGAATCTCTGGGACCATAAGTAAGTTCGCTTTCCCTTCCTCCTCATGCTCTTCTTACACGTGGCTTGATAAAATAGGAAACTCTGAGGCTCCCATTGATTTTATAAAGATGTATTACAAGTGTGGTTCTCTACAGCAATATGCAAGAGACTTAGAAACACGCTTCCTCTTCTTTGCCCCAATTTTAATCCTGTGTTCGGTAATTTGGAGTGGGAGAGACATTATTAACTTCCTTTGTACCAATCGCTTTAGCTTACACAGAGATAAGCAAATCTTGCCTTGGTTCTTGACAAGGGAATGCTCTGTAATTTTGAAGTTGGTGACCCCTTTCTTTGGGTCTACCAAACCATTGTTGGAGTAGGGTTGGTCCCTTTTCTCTTCACATTCATCCTCCTTTGAAAGTTTGGAGCTTTTCAGGTCTCAGCAATATGAGCACCTCTACTCTCATAACAAGAAGTCCAGAAATATGGACCCGTGATATGAGTTCTTCTCTCCGATGAAGTTCTTCTGATGTTCTCAGCTGTGGCATCACCCTAAGACTGAGTGTCCTCAATGTCACAGATAGCTGCAGGAGCACAGAGTCCACCATCTTCTGGTGTCTTAAGAGTGAGGCAAGTTTTCCTTACTTTGCATTTCCTAGATGAGAGCTAAACCACAGCCCACCCCCAAATTGGCAAAGCCAATGAGAATACCCTGAGACTCTTGGACTAACCACAATTTATCCCTGAGCTGGGGATAGCGTCACCATTTCCAAGAGATGATGGTGAAACGAGAGCAGGTTTCTGTTAACAAGGAGAATGTGGGAAAGTCTACGTCGGCTGCACATGGACATTGTAAAAGTCAAATGAAACCACATTAAAAATAAAATTTTCCCTAAAAGCAACCAATAAAAATCTTAATTTATAACCCCCTTACATCTGCAGCTACCATTATTATGTAAATGAAACATATTCCACAGACTCAAATAGCTCTAAGAGCCTTCCTATCAGTGTAAGCAGATCTGCAGTATTGTTAGTTAACATGTTAGCATTTCACCATGTAACTGCATGGCGATTGTTTAGCTGGTTTCCTACTGGTGAACATTTACATTGTCCCAGTTTTTGTTGTTGAAATTTTTCATATTAAAGATGATGCTTCATGAAATCTTTTGTAAAAACGAACTAGTATTATACTTTGAGAGTATGTTCATAACACAAATTTCTGATGGTGGAACTATTTGGTCAATTAAAATTTGGATGTATTTTTTTGAATTGCTCTTCCAAAAGGAGGCTTCGATTTACATTTGCTTCAGTGACAGATGAAGGTATTTATTTGCCACATCCTCACCAACCCTGGTCATTACCATAGTGTTTTCCCTTTGTAAAATATGTTAGATGGAAATGGTACCTCATGGCAGTTTTTCATTTCAAATTTCAAATCAGCTCAAGTCGCTTTCCTGTTTTTCATTGCTTCTGGTATACACAATTGCTATTTTAACATGGCCTGTGTGTAGCTGCCAGCTTTGGCCTTGCTTATCACCTGTGTCATTTCGTGCTACTCGTCAGCTAATTCTCTGCATTGTGGACACACCAGCTTCCTTTATGGAAGTTGGGTGCCATGTTCTTATTACCCCCAGGGACTTTGCTCATTATATTCCTTATGTATGAAACAACCCCCCCCCACACACACACATCTTGATCTATTCTATCTTTGCCTCTCTAACTTAGACTTATTCTTCACATTTCACCTTAAATATTGTTCTTCAGGGAGGACTACCCTGGACAGCTGGGTTAGTTGGGGTCTCTCTACCATTTGCTCCCATTGTACATAATAATGCATATTCATTGCACTGACTATAAGGGCAATGTCTGTGCAATTGTCTTTCTAAACATCCATCTCCCCACCAGACCACAATGACCTGAGGCCACATCTGTCCTGTGGTGGCTGTGTTCCCAGTGCCCAGCACAAGGTCAGGCCCACGCACATTTCTGAAGTGTAGACCATCAAATGAGAACCATGGGTAGAGATGAGGTGAGGATTGAATGGAATCTGAAAAGACTTAGAACTAACTGCTAGCAGTGACATGCAGGGGCTCTAGAAATGGTTCCATCAAAAACTATTCCTGAAGCTTCACTATGAGCTGGGCCCTTCATTGGGTGCCCAGATTTGGGTCTGAAGAGTGAAGATGGCTGTGGTATGGTCTGGGCACAAACAAACTGCACCATACTGGGAGACTTCAGCATAAAGTAGATGTTAACCAGTAACAATTTGTAAAAGAGATATACTTTTATCATTGTGTAATTTAAATTAACTTCCATTTGAACCTTCAGTCAGCAAGACAAGGCAAATTAATTTTGCCCAAATTGAGGATCTCATATCTTTCTTTAGAGTTTGCACAGTTCCTTATGGAGGTGACCTCTCGTGACCCTTGAGAGATCTGTCCTCTTTCTCATGTAACCCTGGGCTGTGGTGCCCCAGGGGTTCTTGGGGCTCTTCTTCCAGTCTGACAGTCTCTGCCATGGATTTCTTGACATACAGGAATCTCCGTCAGGCTGCTTCTGGCCCCACGAACCCAGAAATGGCAAGTAGCCACTCCCTCTCTGGGCTCGACAGAATCCGAGGCAGAGGAAGGTCTCTGCTAGGAGGGAGGGCAGGTACAGAGTCTCTCTGCTCTCACGGGTCCCAAACTCCCCAAACCCTTACCTTTGATACTCACGGAAACATCTCTTTTCATCTATTCCCTCTAACTTTCCTCTCTACCCCAGATCAGAGGACTCCCGGTTTAGACTCAAGGGAAAATACCTGTTTCTCTTAATATAATATTTATCCCTGTCCCAATCCTTTAAATTCTCCCAGAGGTTCCTTATTTGTAACAACAACAACAAAGCCAGAGAGAGCCTCCCAGCCTTCTTTCTGTGTCACACTCTTCCTCGGAGACCCTGAGCTCCACTAATAACCGGATGGAAAGTGGAGCGTGGGCGTCTGGGGAGGGGAAAGGGAAAACTTGCAAGGAAAAAAGAAAACACTGGTTACTCCTTCAAAAATATTACCCTGTCACACAATCACTATTTCCAAGAGGGGGCCATGAACACACTGAGTGCAACAGAGTGGTGAGAAGTTGAGCACCCTCCAAAGCGCCCCAGATTTCTTCCAATTGCTGAACCAGGACAACAAAAGCATCTTTCTGGTAGACTGATAAAGGTGGAGGCCAGATTTATGGAGATTAAAGAGGTTAGAGGGATTATTCTTTTATACACACGAAATCTTCCTTGTAATCTATTTCATTTGGTTTCAGTTCCATGAGAATGAAAAGGCAGTAGTAGTTCTAAGCAATGCTGCTTTGTTTGTTTCTGCTCCCTTCTGTGGAGTAAAAAATAACATTCGAACAATACTGAGACCAAGAAAGAGCACGGAAACCTCATGCAGAAATGAGCACAAATTATTCAGTATCACATAAAATATATATTTAGTAATTTAAAAGGATGGTTAATTGACCTAGTGAACGTTATGGTTCTGAAGTCATCCATATATGTCATGTAAATGAGTATTTAATAAGGTTATTTTAAAACACATCTTTCACCACATGAAATCTCTGAAAGTTTTTACTTCTAAAGTATACACGGATGTGCTTTATTATTTTCATTTGAACATAGCAAATACTTATTAAATTTCTATTATATCCTGTGCATAAGACTGTCACATAATTATCTCATTTAATCTCCATAATAGTCAAGTAAAGAAGGCATTGCTATCCCCCCTCTACAGATGGAGACACTGAAGCTTAAAAGAGTTGAATTTGCCCAAGGACCATAGCTAGACAGCTACGGACCACCACTCAGGTTTTCTATCTCTAATTCCAGTGTATGTTTCACCACATAGCTCAGACAATATCAGTAATTTGGTGATCTGTGAAGACATTACTTTAGGTGAGTCTATAAAAAATGAAGAAGCCATGAGTGAAGATTGTTGAGGCAAGAGAATCGCTGAAGCCCAAGAGTTTGAGGTTGCTGTGAGCTGTGACTATACAGCACACTAGTAAGAGTCTGTCTCCAAAAAAAAGTTTGGGGAGGCACCTGTGGCTCAAAGGAGTAGGGTGCCAGCCCCATATGCGGGAGGTAGCAGGTTCAAACCCAGCCACCAGTTTTTGGGCCAAAAACTGCAAAAAGAAAAAAAAAGTTTGCTTGATAGAGACCTTGGACAGTTAAGGAAGGAAGAGAATTTGAAACTAGCTTCAGGGAAAAGGAACCTAAGGAGGCTTTTGTTAAAGACCCTGTTGGTTCTCAGGTTCTCCACTTTGGCACCTGAGCATCCCCTCTAGGGCCTGTGGAGCAGGTTGACCAGGCTCTACCCTTGAGTTTCTGAATCCACAGGTGGAGCTGGGTGGGGGGAGCTCAGGAATTTGCATTTCTAGAGAGTTCCCTGGGGATGTTGCTGCTGTTGGTTTGGAATCTGCCCTTTGAAAAGCTGAGTTGATGAGTAAATAAGGAGTCCAGGGACAGAAGATGTTGGGGAAATAAGAGAGCAGACCTCCTGGGAGAAGAGGAAAGAGTCTCTCATTGATGAGAAAAGCTTAAAAACGAAAATAGGATCTGTTTTTCTGAAAAAGAAATGAAAAATCAAGGATGTTGAGCCAGAGAAAGGATTGTCCTGTTTTGGTTTCATTGTTATTTATTTATGTATTTCAATGAAGGTAAATTCAGTCCAAGTCGGGTAGAACTCCTCAAAAGGAGAATGGCCAGGGCTCAGAAATCACTGCAGTGGATGTGTAATGGGACTCCATGGGGGCGATGCAAATGGTTACGGAGCACCAGGGAAAAGCTGGTTGAACTTGAAGGCAGCATCACACTGTGCCCATCTCTCTTCCCTGAGCTTGTTCAGGCCCCGTTCCCTGCCTGTGAGGACGAGGTGCATTATTAACTACTATCAGGGAAATAATATTAGCTGGTACTGATTTCTAGAGATTTGCTGGGGCATTTTTTTCACTCATCCATTAAAGAGGAGGTCAGAGAACATCCCTTGCACATGAGGTTAGCTCCTTTAACCAGTAGACGTTGGAACAATAGATGCTCCAAGCCAATGGTTCTTATCATCATCCACAGGTGGGTCGAGCTCTTCACCCTGCAAGTCACTTGCTTGAGATGTGCACTGTTGCAAACGATCACCAAAGTGTGAGAGACCAGGCTTGGGGGGTGGGTGGGTGGGTCTGTGACATGGTTGAGCAGCTTTAAGTCTATGATGATGTATTTCTGGGACACTCCTGGGAATTTCCTGAAGCCCCCAGGCAGCCACTGTTTGGACCCAGTAAAGAGATGTTTCTGCATGGGAGTTCAATAAACATTTATTGCGTGAATGGGTGTGATTGTTTAACAATTTGATGAATGATGCCTCAGTTGGGAGGGGTAATAAGCATTGGGGGAAAGCAGAAATAAGGAATTGTCCCTGCCTTGAAACAACCTGATGTTGTGGAGGAGACAATCTATAACACAGAAATACGTGTAAAATGCCACGTGCTTCGTGGGAAGAAGAAACAGTCAGTTTTGATGGGGGCGGGCACATAAAGAAAGGCCAGAAGTTAGGAAGAAAGCCTTAGCCATGGCGAGTGTTTTAGGAATCTTCACTTTTGCTTTCCTGAAGCTATTAAAAAAATCAAAGGCTATCAAAAAAATACACCTTGATCATCCATGATTCTTCTAAAATAGCACTGGCAGGCTTTCATATGATACTACATATTTCACTTAATAAACACAACAACCCCGTGAATCCATATTAAAGATGTGGAGACTAAGACATTCCACAATTTGTAAGAAATCTGTAGAAAGCAAGACTGAACAGAGCTTTTCTGAGATTTGAGATCTTAGGCAAGTTTCTTACCTTTCTGTGCTTTCATTTCTTTATCTGACAATTAAAAAATGGTATTTACCTCAAACTGTCGCTTTTTGGTAAAGTGCCTGATCCCTCATCTGACATCGTGTCCATACCCGGGGACTAGTGGCTATCATTCTTCTGTGTATTATTATTATTAATATTAACACCTTGTCTAGGGTCGAGGGTTAGATGGATGAGGGTTAGAGCTGAGCTTTAGACCAAGGTTTCTTTAGACTATAGAAGTCCTACCTGTCTAAAGCCCATGCTTGGTCTTACCCTGATCTTTACTACCTGTTAAAAGAGTAAAAGTTCCCATATGTGAGTGTCACAGACCTCTACCCCAGGTAGGGAACAATATGATTTACTACAAATAACATGGGTTTTAGACTTGAGTCCCCGTTTCATTATTTACAAATCACGTGACTTTGGGTAAGTTTTTGAGCCTTCCTGTCTTCCTCCCCTTATCTGTAAAATGATACACAGCCTTGCAGAGTTTGGAGTGAAGACATGTGAGCTTATGTCCGTGCAGAACTGGCTCTGACACTGATAGATTCCTCTTGCCTTTGCCAGGTTCCTATAGAAACTTCTGCTCTAGCTTCTGAACTTGCCCTACAAGGAGTGGGCTATACGCTGAGAGAAGGTGCCAGCCCCGTCACAGTGGGATATGACACTAAACTGTCAGGAGAATAGTTACATTTTTATACCTGTAGGACTCTTTGTGTATATATCTAAAGGTAGTTGATGGAAACAAAGGAGAACACTGTTGCTTATCCCTGCTGTCAATATTGTCTTAAGACTCAGAAAGGACTAGAGCTGTGTGTAGGTAATTTGATTCCCTTGAGCAGTGTGGCAGATGGAATAATTTTTACAGGACCTGATAGGATTTTGGCCTCATGTTAATAGCCATAAACGACATTCCACTCAGATGGGTGTTGATAATGCCTAGAAGTAGCTCTTCCAGGAACGCTAAAGTCAGGTGCCCAGGTGCCCTTCAGCTTAACTACAACTCCAGACAAACTATGTACGTTCCCATCCTTATGTAACAGAAACTGTGAGTGATTCAGCAATCTTCATCCCCTGGACAGCTAAAGTGTATCCATGTCATCTCAGTTACCAAGAGGTGAGACAAGGCCCTTGACCCCTCCCTTGCTCCCCCAAAAAAGAAGGGTTCTGACTATATCTTTCAGAATGTGCCTAAATGCTACAAGGAAATGTCACGTATCAGGGCTTGAGATAATTTGAAACTCTTGAATCTTTCTTCCTTTCCAAAAAAAATTGTCACATACATCGTCTTAAACCCTTTGATAAGTTATGCTCAAAAACCAAAACTGATTTTTTTTCATTGTCAGACAAGAAACAATGATACATAAGTTTTATTAAAACAGTCGAATAAAAATATACATAATAAAATGCATACTATGTTTCTTTCAGTGAGAGAGAAATTTCAGAAATAAGACAAAAAATGCTATGCAAATTAAACAGTGGTCATCCACAGGGCAGTTATTCCTGGTCTGTTGTATGGTTTGTTGGTAGGGTGCGATATCTATAACATTAACTGGTCTCTTTTATTTTTAAAATCCACATAGAAACCAAAATGCTAAGATATTTTAGATCCTTCTAAAAGCAGTGGAAAAAAATGCGCTCTTATTTTTCTTGTGCTCTTATGATACAAATCTTCCATATAATGTTCCAGAAAAATGTTTACCTATAAATCTGCCTATAAAATAATTTTCATAAATTTCTGAAGGCTGAGCCCTCAGCCAATGGAAGGCAAGTTGTAACACTGGCTCCACGCGGATAGCTTATCAGAACATGCCCGGGTCTGTTTTCTGCTTGGATGTCATCATTCTGTGACTAGGAAAGCATAAAACCGGGGACCGCTCTGGCAGGTCATTGTTGCTACAACTTGCTCAAACAGAAATAAAACAGCTTTTCATGCTTATTGATCTTGGACTTTTTGCCATTTTTATGCTCTGTTGACCTGAAGCTCAGTAAGGATGTATTTTGTAAAAGGAGCTGAAAGTTTTCTTTCTCAATAGAGAAGATAGTTCACATTTTGGCTGCATGCAAAAACAATTTCAATTTTTTTTTTCCAAATGCATTCTCTCTGTGACTTTAAAAGAATAGTTGATCTTTAAGTAACGCATGCGATATTAGTTTTTCCATTTTAAAATAATCACATTATTGCAGACATTTTAATAGCTGTAGAGGTTGCTATGTATTAACATGATTCATGGTCCTTGACAGCACTGTCTCTGAAAATCCCCCAGGAATGCAAAATACAAAACTCCACACACGTTCAAATTTTACTGCCTGCAGCTAAAAGAAGGGAAAGAACTTAAAACTGTTGAAACCCTTCAACTTTAAAAGCATTAATAGATGGTCCCAGGGGATTAAATCTAAATCTTAATGTGTAAAAATCAAGTTAATAACCAGAGAGATTAATATGGCTGCATGTGATTATTGTGATAATGCAAACAATTAGTACTGCTAAAGTGAGAAGTATTAGCCTCCTACTTGCCCCTCACATCAGTAAAGCACTGGAAACAAATGGAAATAAAACACTGTACTCCAAGGTTTCTTTTTTGTTTGTTTCCACCTTTGTCTCTCCTTCCCTGTAGCTGACTCATTTTTGGAATTTTATTTCAGACTAGTATCATCTTTTCAGTTTGAAACTACAATCTCTATCACCCTGTTGGTAATGATTAAGCATCTTCAATTTAATGATGTCAGAAAATTACTCCTGCGTCCTTTCTGAATATCAGTTCCTTTATAAGTCTTCCTGACAAATGAAAACAGAAGGCTGTGGGGAGTGGGTGAGAAGGGGAGTGAACAAAGGAGAGGTGAGGGTACCAGTCGAGGTGCGAGGTGGACAGTATTCTAAGTTCTGAAGTTTTCTCCAGAGGCTGTAACCTGCACTTTTATGCTCTAGATGTCCATTCTCTAAGCTTCCTTTGTTTTCATTTGCTTCCAAAACATGTCTTATTAACTCTTCCCTCATTCTGCCTTAATTTCACCTTTCTGCTTCAGTAGCAAAATATCCTTTTAAAATTATGAGGATCTCAAAAATGCTCAGTTATAGTTATTTTAGCCCCACATAGCCTGAAGCATTGGACAGCGTTCGATATGCATTTTTCTTGACAGTGGTATCTGGAGAAAGAGGGACACCATGGCAAACCCACCCCAGAGGACAGTAGACAGGTTGTACTTTTTCTTTAATCTTGTACCTGTTGAAAAAAATGGGCTTAGGGATGATGGGCAGTGGGGAAGGGACCCGCGTAAACAAAGGACTCCGCTTCCAAGGACTAAGTGTGGCCATATGAGTAAATGAATCAGATGCCAACAATTAACTGACTTCCCTGACATTAAAAGACATCTGCCCTTCAAATTGAAATTGACAGGAAAGAAATATAAGCCTTAGTTTAAAAAGCCATTCAGATATAAAACCTCATGCAGCCTCATGAATGGGCAGGCGTCGCAGTAAACAGAAGTCCGTCTGAAACAAAACCGATATTCTTTTTTTGGAGGGGGACATGGAGTATTTTTTTAGATCCTCATAATTTTAAACTAATATTTTGCTGCTGAAGTAGAAAGGTGAAATTAAGGCCGAATGAGTGAAGAGTTAATGAGATGTGTTTTGGAAGCAAATGAAAACAAAGGAAGCTTAGAGAATGGACATTTTAGTGATTTATTTGGGGGGGGGGGGCGGCTCAGACGTGTTCTGGCCTATGTCACTTGAAACCTTTTATTTTGCTTCTCAGTTCAGATCTGTGTTGTGCATCAAATGGGTGTCCCATTCGTTATTTTTGTTTAAGCAGTGTCTGCAGGGAATTCCGGGGACCATTTTAATAAACAGCAGCAACAATGGAATATTTGTTCACTTTTCTTTAGCAAAGGATCTGAGAAAAGTGTGTTTGGAGGTAGGGAGTGGGTAGCTGTCAGTGGCTGCAGCTCCCTGAGTCTGACAGCCTCGTGACAGTTACTAATATCAACCGATTTAATGTGTTTAGTCTAGTTGTAAGGTTTGTGATGTGTTTTTGATTTCCTGCCTCAGAAATGCATTTTGGCTAGAAAACAGTGAGCCATACAATTCTTTTTCTTCCCATACCACAGTCAGGAAATTGTTACCTTTGTACCCAATTTATATTACATAATAAGTCACTTACGTGCTCGCTAAGATTCTTACTTCTTGGTTTTTCAATCCATGTGTGAACAGGAACAAGCACGTAATGACTCCCGAGGCATGTGGGTTTAGCAGAAGCCCACTCCCCACACCGAGGCTGTGTCGGGATGCATCAAGTGCATTTTGGTTTTCTGTCTCATTGTTGCTTCGGTTTGTCATTATTCTCCAGGGACTCCAAAATTGCTTCATTGTCTTTTAAAATCTTTACTGTTCTCTCCTGCTTTAGAATCAATTCAGAAAAAAATACACAAACCACCTGCAAAACTTGAATAGAGCACTTTACATGTTTTGCTGTGTAGCAGTGAGTGGTTTATGCATCTTTCTTTTCCTTGCAATTCTTCCAAATATTTTTTGTCCCTTTTCTTAGCATTAATTTAAAGACGTCAAAAAGGGGAAAAATAACCTCACAGCGGGTTCTTTTACTTTGCAGGGCTTTTAGTACTTATCTTCACTGGCTGCTGCTTCTGTTTCATGCTTTGTGACAAGTAGTCAAATTCTGTCGTGTTTTGCTTTGTGGTGCATTGTCATAGGCAAACGTGGCATGTACAGAGCTGGCACTGTTATTATTTTGTGGCTTAGGAAACAGATTTACTTTAACTAAAGATTGCCTAAACGACCATACATTGATATACTTATTCTCAATTTGGTCCAGGAAAAAAGACACTGAAGAGAGGTATTTAAAAATAACTTTGCTAGCACGTATTTATATTTTGATTTGGGTTAAAAAAAAAAAAAGTTTCACCCTCCAAAGTTTTATATTACTATACCTATGTATGTCCCCGTTTTATAAATCAGTACATAAATAACAGAAATTGCAAAAAATATGTTGAAACAGTGGCTAACACACTGAAGGGAAAGCTTCCTGCTCCACTCAAGAACACCCCCTTTATGCTAGGTAACAAGAACAAGGATGAGAAAAGACTACAGCATAATCATTTTATTTTTTTTAGAGATAGAATCTCACTCTATTACCCTTGGGTAGAATGGCCTGGCATCACAGCTCACACCTACCTCCAGCTCTTGGGCTCAGGTGGTTCTCTTGCCTCAGCCTCCCGAGTAGCTGCAACGCCGGGGTATTTTTTGTTGCAGTTTGGCCCTGCCCGAGTTCGAACCCGCCACCCTCTGTGTATGGGGCTGGCGCCCTACTCACTGAGCCACAGGCACCGCCTGGCATAATTAAATATTTTAAAGCAAAGACCATTTTAACTTTCAAACAATTAAAATATATAAGAAAACCTTATGGCAAGATTGCAGAAATGGGAAAAAGCTCACAAAAGCACTGCAATTCCAAGACCACTGCTCTGATTTTTACATATTTCCTTTGTCTGCGAGAAACAGCATTCGATTTTTCATGTTAAAAACATACTCAACATTTTGTTATTTCAGAGTTCCAAAAGGAGAGCTCTTCTTTCTTTCCATCAGAGGTCTGAAGATGCAGCGAGGGTGCCTGAGGGAGACTGGGGAGCGTGGGGAACCCTGCCTGCCTCCCAGGTCAGCAGCACTGTGGCCGCCTGCACCCAGCTTTGCCTGCACTGGGGGAGCTCCTGCTGTGTTTTTAGGAGTGACCTAGAGGGAGGTTAATGATTCCAAAAGAGGACTTCTCCCTCAGGGAAAATTTAATCTTGTGACCTTTTTCTCGATCTGTCCATTCCTTTTAAGTCATAGACTTCCCTCATTTCACTTACACCCAGCTGTTTTATTTTCTTCAAAAAACAGCAGTTGAAGTAACTGCTTTGCTTTCAGTTAACCCTTGAACTGGATACATTTCAAAATGAAATCTGGTACAGAGGATGGGCTTGCAGTCCTCCTTTCAAATCTCTACATTTGTCTCTCTTTCTCAAAAAATAAATAAATAAATAAATAAAAAATAGTGTTAATCCTTATAAACACTATGATGGGGAAACCCCACATCAAATCCTATTCGAGTTACTCTTAATATGGTCTTCCTCCTGGCTGCACTCAGGCACAAGACGCTCAGAATGAGGCATTGTTTGATAAATGGATACATTCTTTTAAAACATTGTTTGGATTTTTTTCTCTTTTTAGGCCAGACTTGGTTTTCCAAGTTTGTGTGCTCACCCTGCTAAAATCATTGACGAGGAAATTTTTATTAAAAAATATGTAAATGATGACAAAGATCTCTTCAGAGGGATTTAAGATTATGGGAAATATCAGCTTTATCTAGCCAAAGAGTTTCATTTTTTTTTTCTACCTGAAATAGGCAGACATTAGTGGATGGAATTCAGTGTCAGAATATAGTAAAATAAAACTATAATTATTTTATTATTCTCCTGGGTTCAGATTCCTGGTGCAATGAATTCTTGAGGGTAAAGTGAAAACAGAAACTGCCTTGTGCTCCAAGTTGTCACTATTTTAAAAACAACTTTTTATGCTGCAAAAGATCCAGGATATTTTCAGCATGATCATATTACTTAGTTTTACTGCCAACATAAATTTAAAAGAGTATTTCTTAATTTTTAGCCGTATAATGTTCCATTTGGAAACACAGTAAATCCAGAATATTGTGATTCCTGCTAGTGTATAACATAGCCCATGCATAGATTCTCTAATATTTAATATGCTATGTTGCCCAGAGAGCAAAAGCCATTCAGAGGCAGATGAAGGCAGAACAAACTACCAGTGGAAGCTCTAGTTGATCAACTAGTTGATTTCTATAGGCTCAATCCAACAATACGAATGGACTAAGAATCTACTTGTTCTTACCTGGCTCCATAAATGATAGTCCTCAGCTTATCATACACCTGTGAGAACCATTATTATACATGCAACAATTAAAGACCAGTTGTATGTGAATTGTTGTAGCAGCAACTATGAGTACAAACAAATGAAAAAACAACAGTCACATAGAGAGGATTTCATTTTACAAAGTGATGTTCCATACACAACTGTAATTCTGCAAGTCACTCCATGCCGCAGTTTCTTAAGGATAATTATACCTCTGCTCTACTTCACAGGGTTTCTAGAGAAAATGGATAACATGAAAATATCATATGCTAGATACTATGCTAAGAGTTTTAAAGGTAACGAAACGGAAGCCCAGAGAAGTGATATCATTTTTTTTTTTTTGCAGTATTTTTAGCTGGGGCTGCGTTTGGACCCACCACCTCCAGCATATGGGGCGAGTACCCTACTCCTTTGAGCCACAGGCGCCACCCAGAAGCGATATAATTTAACTAAAGTACAAGAGGCAATTAAGGAGCAAAGCTGGGATTGTTTGATCATCTTCTTCGGTGTCTAACACAGGACATTGATCACATCACCAGGTCCAAAATCAAACTCCCTGTCTCTTCCTCAGCACTGCCTTTGCTAGACTCTTATGCAGGTACAATTGATGAAATTCCCATTCTCTGTTCTACCCAAGCCAAGGATCTGGGAATCATCATTGCTTTCTCTCCCATCTAACCAACCACCAAGGGTTAGCTCCACCCCTAGATTTCTGCTGAATGATCTCCAATTGCATCTCCATTGTCAAGATCCACAATGAGAGCTCTCACGCTCAAATGGCTGGCTCACGTAATAGTCTCATGACTAGTCTCTGCTGTTCCTTCCCCTCTTCCCTACACTCTACCAAAAAGACCCCTCCACAGTACAGATCTGATTCCATTATTCCTCTGCTTAATCTTCAGAGATTCCTGCTCCAGTTCTTTCTTGTCTTCTAGGCCATCTCACCACCTCCTGATCCTCCATTCACATGAAGTTCATTCACATTTTTATCCTTTATATACTGGGCTCCTTTTATATGGAATGCCATGCCTTCCATATTGTCTGGAAAGCACACCTTTGGCCACCCTTTAAACCCAGGTTCTTTCTTAAGCAAGACATTCCAGCTTCCCTATCTGCAAATAGTGTTAATCACTCCATTCTGTATTCTACCTATAAGGGTCTAGATGCTGTAGCTCTTCATACTCACAACACTGTAGTGAAATTATTTACATGCCTAGTGCCCCTAATAACTATGAACTCCTTGAGGGAAGGGATTTTTTTTAAATTTCCTTGTGATTTTATACAGTGTCTAGCATACAATAAGCTCTCTATAAAATGAGTGTCGAATTTCAAGGAATAAGTGCCCATCAGAGCTGGACTTAGACAGCAAATGAAGAAGGGAGAAAATAGAGAAAAACTAAGATTCTGGAAGGACAGGTGTGACTGATGACCTCCAAAGTCAGAATCCTAGTGAGATAGTCCTGGACATGAACTTGGAGCAAATCATCAGGATTCTGGGGCATAGGCCTAAGGTCAGACAGGCATGAATTTTTCAATATTAAATTATTTTAAAATGGTGAATTAGTTTTGTTTTTCCTTATCATTGTCTGCTAGAACTCTTCCTTAGAAGATACACAATTTAGTTTATAATCTAGGAATATAAGTTTCAGATACCTATATGTAAAGCATAAAAACTGTTTTATTTATTTTTATTTTTATTTTTGAGACAGACTTTCACTCTGTTACCCTGGGTAGAGTACCATGGCATCACAGTTCACAGAAACCTCAAACTCTTGGGCTTAAGCGATCCTCTTGCCTCATCTTCCCAAGAATCTGTGACTACGGGTGCCTACCACAGTGCCTGGCTAGTTTTTCTATTTTTAGTAGAGACATGGTCTTGATCTTGCTCAGGCTCAGGCTAGTCTTGAACTCCCGAGATCAGGTGATCTACCTGCCTCATCCTCCCAGAGTGCTAGGATTACAGGCACGAGCCACCACACATAGCCTATAATAACTGCTCTAGAAATTGAAGTGTGTTATGTCGGATTCAGTTTCAAAGTTTGCTCCTAATCTGTGATTCTAGCATTCCAAAGTTGACTACAGAAGTAAAATTGTCCTTTATCCTTTTCTCTCGCAATCACACACACACACACATATATGTGTATAATTTACATTCTGCTTTATAATTTTAAACAACGTTACCATGTGACTAGTTGCCCACCATTCAGACCTTTCTAGGCTGAAGGATATAAATAATTCCCACTAATCCTTCATACTACAGTGGGCCCATCCTTGTGGTTGTGTAGACTGGCCTTGCACTGTGGAGACTGCGGAAGAGGTGAGCACTCAAATCCAAGGAACTGGAGGGCTCTTTCCACCAGGGAGAACCCCTCCATCTAATTCACATTAAGGCACTGCTTGGGCAAATATTGCCCTGCAGAAACCCCTCCATCATTATTTCATTCTGTTTGCCATTCCCCTGACCTGTCCCTGCTCTGTTAGGTTTTTATTAAAGTCCAGCCACCAGAATTACAGCAATATTTCAGCAGTAGATGCCCACTGATGCTATACAAGGGTTTGCTGATGTTTTCTAATATTTTGTTGACTTCTTGGATGAAGCCACACAAAACATTCTTGTGTTTCTGGAGCTGTTCATATGCAACTTTCCAGTGGTGTGCTGAAGTCAGTCTGTACCGGCTCCTGGAGATAATTCTGCTCATCCCTTCTCAACTCAGCATTCTGTGACATCACCTGGGTATTTGAAATTGGCCGTTGTAGGAGTATTTCTATCACAAAAATTGTCAAACACTACAAATCAAGGCTTCTCTCCCCACCCACAAGAAAGCTGATATACCAGCACAGCCCTCCCTATATGTAATTTTCCTTAATCTAACTACTTTCTGAAATCTATACTATTTTATGCAAAATAAAATTCTGAACTACTTTTTCTACAATAAATGCATCACCTCACAATTCTGACATTGAAATTGCTATGCCACTTATTGGATCCACCTTTTATAGTGTCAGGGATTTCAGTTTATTGCAATGGGAGCAGGGTTTCCCCCTCCTGAGAACAGTTATCAATAAGCCCAGAGGTATCACTGTGTCTGTCCTTATTCACATCCTTCCCAAAATTCCAAAATTTGCCTCTTCATAATGTGATCCCTGTTCTCAATTGGATTCTCCAGGAAAATGCTTATTTTCCTAGCACCTATTCATTTGTGTATGTGTGTGCGTATGTGTGGTGTATGTTGGCTAATCCATGATAACATTTTCTATCCACTCCTATGGCAACTCAATTTGTAATCACATCTTTTGTACAAGACTCTTCCAGAAGCCATGTATGGTGGATGGAGTTATTGGCCTCAACTTTTTACCCATCCTGTGTCCATGCCTTCCTGCCATGTTACTCTGGCTAAAGCAGAGTGTAATCTCCCTTCCCTTGACTCTGAACTCACCCAGGTCACTTGCTTTGACAAATGAAATGTTAGCAGATATGACATAAGCAGAAGCTTACAGGGAACTTCATGGGTAGCTTACCTTCTCGTGGCTCTGCCATGGCTGTGAGGAGAAAGTGCCCCCACTAATTCCTGGTGTAAGGAGGATGAAAAACATATGGCACAGGTCTGGACCCAGCCTGCCCTTTGGAGTCAAGCCCAGCTTAGAGTCATTGAACTCAAGCTGACACAGGGATATGTGAGCAAAAACAAATTTTGCTGCTTGAAACTTAATTATAAGGTACGGTGCTCTGCAGCATTGCTATGATAACAGTGGACTGGCACATCACGTGATGTGCGTGAATATCATGAGTTCTGCAGAGACCTCCACTGTATTTCTTTGAACTAAGAGCTTATTTCAACTAAAACAAAAAAAGATTCTGGCCAGTCAAACAAGACTCGTTGAGTACCTGTGATGTCACTGTTCCAGAAGGTGGAGAATCAGGAGTCATCAAGATGGACAGTTTTTTGTTTTCATGGAACTGCTGTTCTGTACCTGTGCTATCTAATAAGGTAGCCTCTAGCCATAGGTAGACATTTGAATAAAACGTAAAATGAAATAAATAATAAGATAAAATAAAAACAAACTGAATTAAAGTATAAAATGGTGTCCCTCAATCTGACTAGCAGTATTTCAAGTGCTCCACAGTCCCGTAGTTAGTGGCTACCATGCCACACAGCACAAGGAACATTTTTATTATTGCAGAAAGTTCTACTGGATGGTGCTGTATTAGAGGAAGGAGACCAGCTATAGAAAACAAACAAATAAATGGGCAGAGTAAGTTCAGACAGTGGTAAGTCCAATGAGGAAAAGAGAAGAGAAGTAAGGGGTTAGGGAGTAAGTAAAGAAGGCGCTGAGAGTTAGAGAGGTGAGGTCCGGCAGAGCTCTGGGGGCAGCTCCTTCCAGGCAGACAACACAGTAAGTGCAAAGGCCCTGAGGTGAGAAGGAGCTTGGCATGTTTAAGAAATGGAAAGGTCACTGCGGTGTGAGTGTAGGGAGCCAGGAGAGGCGACTGGAAGGGCAGGAGGTCAGAGAAGTGCAGTGGTCATGTCCTGCAGGCCCGTACATGCTGTATAGTCAGGGGCCTGGATTTTGGTCTAATTGCAAGGAAAGGGCATTGCTGGGTTTGAAACAAGGAGTGCTGTGACCTTTGTATTTTTAAAAAGTCCGCTCTAGACTCCTGAAGCAGATCTTATAAAGGTGAAGTTCCAGATCTGGTTACTATGATAAAGAAATCAATGTATATAGTTTAAGTTGTGCATTCATTAGTGCTATATTTATATGCTATCCCCAAATCATTTCCAATAATGAAAACTCTGTGTGGTCTCCTCTACAAAGATGAATACAACTGCTAAGAAATAATAGCAGAGCTAAAGATGAAAAGCTATCTCATAGCAGACCCTTTCTTTCATGCCCCTGTGGGGGTCCTCAGAGCAGCACAAGGATACTTAGGGTGCCAGCACCTGAATGAACAGGGGAAGATGGGGAGCTCTGCCCAGCCATAGTGGGCCAGTCATTCTAGAGGTGCCAAGAAGGTTCTAAACATGGCAGGGACAAAAACCAAAAAATCAGGAAGCAAATCATTAACCATTACCAAAAGGGAGGAATAGTCACAGGTATGAAATGAGCTGGTCGCAGAAAAACAATCACCTGGAAAAGGAAAGGCAAGAAAGAGCAATTTGGGGCAATGCATCAATTCCCCAGAGCTACAGAGGTACCAAAGTCAAAAATAAAAAAAGTTAGCCAGGAAAAAAACATATCTCATATTAAGTTCCTGACATGGGGAAGACCAAGTGATTCATCAATGACATGGAAACACCAGGAATGGCCATGTTAGAACTATGTGACACGTCGTCTTTTTACAATATAATTAGGGATGATGCTTCTGTTAACTAACTCCGTGACTTAGGACAAACCCCTTAGCATCTGAAACCTGGCTTCTGCATTGGTAAATAAGAGGCATAAGGTTAGTTCTTAGGGGCCCTTAGATCTTTCTCAGCTCTGAAATGAACAAATTTTGTGATTTAAGATGTTTGTTAAAAATCCAGAAAGTCTGAATGTGTGTGTGTGTGTGTGTGTGTGTGTGTGTGTGGATAGTTTGGGCCATTTTTCTAAAAGTTTCCTTTGGAAGAAATACATGGAAAGTAGGAGAATAAAAAGAATTTGTGATTGAATTTTTGTGCTAATAACTTAATTCGGTCAAGGGCAACAAACATTCATACAGAAGCAGCATCTGGAGATATCTGTACTACTAAGGAGATACTGTATCTTATGTGTGTTGAGGATCATTACAAATGTAAGAATGAAATAACCCATTTGCCTAAAAACACTGGGCCAAGTGTAGTTTTCCCTATTTTGTCTAGCAAAATGCTATGCAAAGGTTTATTTCAAGGCCATGGCTGAGCGTCACCTCCTCGGTGAAGCCCACTTCCACCTATTTAAACAGATTCAATCTCTCCATTGGTTGTGCTATTATTTTGGTGATCCTGCCAGCATCGTATGTATCATGTTTTGTTACAGTCTTTTTAGAAGTTTTCCTTCTCAACTAGATCTTGAATTCCTGAGGGCAGATTTATTCTTCCTGCCCCTACCCCACCCAGCCATGCAGCCCCAGTCACAGAATAAATACATGGTAACTGTGTACTTAATTAATGATGCATGGTTCAAAATTATAGTTGAGATGAAATAAAATAGGTAGAAAAAGAGAAAAACAGTCTTAGATCTTCAGTTAAGACAGAGGTGAAGGCTGCGTGTGGTGGCTCGCACCTGTAATCCTAGCACTCTGGGAGACCAAGGTGGGTGTATTGCCTGAGCTCAGGAGTTTGGGGCCAGCCTGAGCTAGAGTGAGAACTGTCTCTGCTAAAAAAGAAAAAATAGCCATCTGTTGTGGTAGGCACCTGTAGTCCCAGCTACTTGGGAGGGTGAGGTAAGAGGATCACTTGAGCCCAGGATTTCGAGGCTGCTGTGAGATGTGACACCACGGCACGCTACCTAGGGCAACAGAGTTGGATCCTGACTCAAAAAAAAAAAAAAAAAATAGAAAATATAAATAAGTAAAGAAAGAAATAGCTTCATATTAGTTTTTAAAAAGAGATAGAGGGGAAGACAAAGCAGAAATAAAGAACATTAAAGTGGTTGAGCATAAAGAATAAAGAAGGCCAAAATATACAGAATGTGAAGAAGGAACAACAAAGAAAACCAGCAATTTGAGAGATGAAGACAACTAGGAACACAAGCAAAAAATGGGAGGGAGGAGAGAGTCAGGAACAATCCAGAAAACAGGCAAAAGGGGTCACTAGTGGGACCTTCCGTCTGAAGCAGCAGGCTGGAGAATTCAAGAAACAAGGGGGAAGTGATAATACAAAGGAAAAAACCCAAAGTATGAAGATTAGGCTTAGCGGGTGAGTGTTTGTCAGGGCAGAAAATAAATGAGTAAGGAATACAGGTAAGAGCAGAGAAGACTAATAATTAGCTCCACAAGAGTAAAGATCCCATTATGAAACCTTACCGGGAGAAAAGCCCAAATTACTGTTAGAAAACACGTGTGCCAGAAAGATAAGTCCCATTCACTGACTTTACACTGGGCACTGAGTACAGCACTGGGTACTTTGCAAATTTGTTTCTTTAGGTGAAAAATGTTAAGTTCTGCCCTTTCATACCTGAGAAAAGAAATCTTATAAACATGTGTGTTTACTTCTTCACACCTATGACTAGAAAATGGACTATAATAAATGGCAAGTGGGTGGCGGGGAGGGAATAGCAGTTAATATTTATATGCATGGACCATTATTTTAGAGAGTTTGTGTTAAAAAGGGAATCCATTTGGCGAGAACGTTTAAGAAGAAAAACCCCAGCTTACCTGAAAGGGAATACTAAAGCTTCTAAGAGCTACTTTTCTAACGGGTGGACTTCTTACTGAGTTTTGAGAGAATTCATTTGCTGTTTAAGAGGGTGCCCATTAGCCATTTTTGATACCCTAGCCTCTGATGCCTCTCCATTCTGGGAAGACTCCATCATGCAAGATTTTGACAAGGGCAGGAACTCACTCCTGTCTATCCTAAGGTGGGCAGATGGTGCTCTGCTTTGCATGCTGGCAGGGGGCACAGCCATGTGACCACAGCTCAGCCAACAAAACTTAGTGTCTTTAGGAAATGATGTAAAGAGGCCAGGACAGCTTGAGATCACACACAGTGGCATCAGTGGATGCTGAAGCCCTTTATTGCTCACATATCTTGCCACACGACATCCTGACCAAGGTCCCTGAGGCAGGTCCTTCACTGAGCTTTGACAGGGTTTACCTGTGCATACTCGGAGCATCCTTCTCCAGCCTTCCTTGTTCCTGGAATCTACCTGTTAACCTTCCATTGTACTGCTTTCCTGTTTAAATCTGCCGAGATTGCCAAAAAAACAACTGATCCAGCAATTTATTGGCAGCGGTAATTACTGAAGTTTTAGAGAAAGGGAAAGTCCTCCTTAGGTCATCTATTCAAAAAGTATGTTTTGAGCAAATAGTATGATTCAGGAATTAAGCTAGCTCCTGTTGAAACAGAGCTGATTACTTCATTAGAATACTATTGCTACTTATACAGAGTCTAATATGAAAGAGTCTAATATATAAACCTTGTATGTAATACAATGTGTATTAGTTAGCTTTTGTTATGTAACAAATTAGCCCCAAACTAGAACCCTCACACATTGCTGGTGGAAATGTAAACTAGAGCCACCAAATCTAAAAATAAAACTACCTATGACCTAGCAATCTCAATGCTGGCTACATATATTCAAAAGAGGAGAGAAATCAGTACATTGAAAAGATAGCTGTGCCCCCATGTTTACAGCAGCACAATAGTGCCGACATTTGGAATCAATGTAAGTGTCCATCAGCAAATGAATGGATAATGACATTGTGGTACATTTATACAATGGAATACTTTAGAGCCACAGAAAAGAATGCAATCCTGCCATTTGCAACAACATGAATGGGACTGGAGAACATTATGTTAAATGAAATAAACCTAGCACAGAAAGACAAATCTCACATTTTCTTACTCATATGGTAGCTAAATTTTTTTTTTTTAATAATCTTATGGAGATAGAGATTAGAATTATGGTTACCAGAAGCTGGGAAAGGTAGCAGGGGGCAGATGGTTAATGGGTATACGTGAACAACATCTCTTAGCACAACCTTTAGTTAAAATGAATAGTATTTTTTGGCACAACAAAGTGACTAGAATCCAAAATAAGTTAGGGTACACTACAAAATAACTAAAAGTGGGATTGGACACTTTCTAACACAAAGAATACTACATGCCTGAGGTGACAGGTATCCCAATTACCTTGATTTGATTAATTCACATTGCATGCATATATCCAAACACCACATGTACCCTATAAAGATATACAATGATTATGTACCTGTAATATTAAAAAATTACAAAAACCTAAATTACCCCCTACTAAGTGACATAAAATAACAAACATTTATTATCTCACAGTTTCTGTGCCTCAGGAATCTGGGAGTACTTTGGCTGGGTCTTCCCAAAAGGGTCTCCCAAAAGGCAGGATGAAAGTGTGGTTGGTTGGGGTATCTCATCTGAGGGCTTGGCCAGAGGAGGCGCCCTTTCCAAGTCACTCCTGTGGTTGCCATAGGCACCTTCAGTTTCTCATGGACTGTTGGACCAAGAGCCTCGGTTTCTTGATGACTGTTGGATGTCTCCCTCATTTCCTTGTTATGAGAACCTCTCGATAAGGCAGCTCATGATGTGGCAGGTTCTTCTCCTGAGTGCACAAGTGAGGAGGGAGAGAGAGTGAGAGGGAGCTATGAGTGTAGGGGAGAGAGAGATGGGGTGGGGGAGGGAGGACAGGAGGAAGGGAGAGTTTGAAAGAGTGTGAGCAAGATGAACTTTCATAATCTAAACTCAAAAGTGACATCCCACCATTTTGTCACATTCTATTTGTTGGAAACAATTCACTGAATACAGGCCACACTTAGGAGTTGGGACGGCACAGCAGCAGGAATACCAGAAGCAGGGATCACTGGGAGCCACCTTACAAGCTGCCCACTACACCACAATAAATGCTCGTAATTTCTGTGGGGATTCTGGGTATATGGAGATTGATGGTAGGAAGCTGACAGGGGGCAGAAAATGGGGAAAAAAAGGGACGGGGGGGAATATGGAGATTCAGGGAAACTTTCAAGAAAACCTAAAGCTTTAATGGAGTCCATGCAAAAAGGGTTATTGAAAATGTCCCTCAAAAATAAACAGAGAAGGATGTAAGAAATTTGAACCCCTTAGGCCAACAGGTTACATCCTATAAAAGCTTCTGCCAGAATTTAGATCGTAATAGTGTGCATTAATAGCTAACACAACGCTGCACTATAATAAATAGGAGAAAGATTAAAGGTACTTACTACATTCACAAGAGGGGAAATAGGTAGAATTTCCAGGCAATACCCAGAAGACAACACTCCACACAACAGGTATGAGCTAGTTTTAACCCATGAAAACATAGGGTTTAACATCCAAATGTGACAGATAACGATTTAGAAAGTGGTTGGGGAAGTGGGTCAATCCCAAGGCAGGTAAAATCATTAAAGAAGAACGATAAGATGATGATATAGGCATGCTTCTGTACTGGCAGTATCAATCCAATTGGAAACCTGCATAGTGAATTGAAAGCCAGTTTACATATCTAGACGATAAGAAAAAGAAAATAACCTCTGAGAACCTGGCTCACAAGCAGTTGGTGCATCAGAAGAGAAGACAGATTGCGACTTCCAATTATAATGAGTATTTGAAGATGGTCAGGTCATAGAGTCAATAGAAAATAAATGTAAAGACATACTGGTGACAAAAAAAAAAAAGATAAAAAAAGGTAAAATCAGGAAAGGCGGCTCCTTTAAAATCCTAAAGGTATATTTGGGAGAAAGAATAGTGTAAGACAAAATTAAGACAAGAGATTAGAGAAAGGCAAGGAGAAAATAAAAACTTGGGAAATATGGGCGGGGAGTGTCCCTATGGAACTGATTCTGCCTCATCAGACATTTTTAATTCCATTTTTTATACATAAGTTATAACTGGCAACCTCTGTTGAGACTGTTTTTTTATTGCCTTATGGAAAGGCAAGGCCAACATGATTAAAAGGCAACATATTTGCCTCCCAGTGAAGGGGCGCTGGGAGTGACGAACCCACGGCTTTCCTGCAGAGTGACATTTTCATGTTACAATTTTAATAAAAAATGAAGAAAAGGAGGAAGAAGAGTGGGAAAAAACATTTTAGGTTTCATCTTCCTCACTTTGAATGATAGTGGGAGAGGTCAGTACTCTTTAAAAGGACTGGAAAACCAATCCCTTAGAAAATGGCAGAATATGAAAATAGCAAAACCAAAGATTATCACTTAGGGATAAAGAGGAGGGGTTCAGACACCCCAAATCGATAACACATAGATAACTCAAGAGAAAACTATGCTCATAATGTAAAGTTTCAATGTTGCAGGGCAAATGATGTGAATAGAAACTGATACATTTTGCATACATATGAAGTCTTAGAGTTTAGAAGGGCTAGATAACATCAGTCAAAATGAATAAATGTGGGTTTTGAACACCCATTGGTCAAAGAAAGTCAGTTTTTTCTTTCTTTCTTTCTTTTCTTTTTTTTTTTTTATAAGGAAGAGATAAGCAATGAACATGAGCCAAAAGACTACATATAAAAAGATTAAGAACCCCAACAGATACTTCTGGTTACAATATTTTCTTTAAAAGAATATGGACCTCACTACAAGTTAAGCCTATAAGACACTTACTTTTGAAGGGCAAATAACATCAGTGGCAAAGGTCTACATGGCATGAAAGGTGTGACTACAAAATCACTGTCTCTTTCTCATAACTGTGTCTGCTTCCTTATCTATCTGTGCGTTGATCAAGCTGATAAACTTCTTTGAAAATTACCATGTAGGAAATTACGACTATGAATACTGATTGAGAGAAACTCAGGTGGTCTTTTGAATGGGAAATAGTAGAGGCTGAAAATATTTCTTTATGAACAAAGAAATCTACTTATTTTTATATTAGCGAATTTTATATTTAGGAGCATGAAGCTGTTAAGCTTGAAAATACTAATGCTGGCATCGTAGACGGACCAGAATGAAAAATCCGCACACAGTAAAGTTCAGTGGGCATGGCATTCTCTCATCAGAATTTTCTATCAATTGGCATCTGTAGGTCTTGATTGTAGTAGTAATAAATGTTCATAAATATTAACTCAAAAGTACCAAAAATTTATGAAGTACCTTCTGAATCATCAAAGACAGGTTGGGTATAGTTTGAATGGCTAAATAAGCGAATTAACTGTGTTCTGATTCTTTGACAGTTATTAATCCATATAATAGAATGCATCCTTTTCTAAAATGCTAGATATCAAATAGTTTATTTAATTCCTAATGATTTTTAAACATATATAAGAGAAATCCCTCCACCTAAAATCCTCTTATTTTATCATGCCTCTAGCATACCACACATCTCTCTCACTATAACATAAAGGTCTACGAGTGTTTCTCCTTTTCTGAAATCCCAGCTTTATGAGAACCTTTGCAATATTTTCATAGACATCTAAAGAAAAAATCCTATCCTCGAAAATTATTTGAATTTACATGGGATTATTGTGCTTTGAGTTCTTTGAAAGTTAAGATGCAACAAAAACAGAATATAGATCATTTATTTTAATGAAAAGAATATTTTATTCATCTATTTATTCTGTCACCACGTTGTCACAGCACAGGGGTATTTAAAAAATTTTAAAAAGTACCTTCCAAAATAGTTGTTGCTCAGAGATGATTATGGTTTACCTTTGCTATCCATGGCTTTTAAGTTTTAAATTTGAATATTATTCTTTTTATTAACTGTAGTTATCACTTATTGGCATTGGGTTTCTGGTAATTATCTCCATATTTTAATGACAGTATTTTAGTTTACATGAACTGTATTTCACAAAATATCACAAGATATTCTGGCATTTTAACAATTATATTCAACATGCCAATAAAATAAATTCATTTGTGATCATTTGAACAAAAACTTAAAATATAAATTTTGGGGGTTATAGACCAAATTACATGTTCTATTTTCAATGTATAAAATTAGTTTAATTGTGTACAGTGTCTAAAACTTCAAACATATTTATCCATAGGCACCCTTATCAAGATAAGGTTTTTTTTTTAAATGGAAGAAACATTATTTGCCTTTTAATGAATATGACTATTCCCTGTGTTTCGCTATCTATACATTTTGTATTTCTGATTACAGTGATTATTTTTAATTATGCCAGTAAGTTCTACAAATACATATTAGCAATACTTTAAACGATGGATTCAATTTCTACCAGTTGCTTTATTCCTTTATGGTCTTTTAATGGTACATGCTCATTTTTTGTTAGTAGATCATTTACCTATATCCTTAATTCTTCAGAATGCTCAACTGAATACCATCTGGTTTTTATACTACGCTACAGTCTATTTTCTTGATGGGATACCTCCCCTTCTAAAGAAACTGTCAAAAGTAGCTTTTGTTACTCGCAAATATCATCCTATTATAGGATTTTCCTTTTATTTCACAACTTTTATGGTGAAGAAAGGATATGTTCCCTCTTTTATTATTTCGGTGGGTCAACAAGGACCTTCAGAGTGGTTATAAAATCCTCAGGAAGAAAAAAAATGTCATGACAAACCTTCAGCTTTAAATGTTTCCATACATATTATAATTAAATTTTAAAAGTTTCACTGAGTTACATTAGTGTAGCAATATAAATGAGTAACATATATTGTGTGTCTTAAAATCATTACCTTTCTTGATATAGCCCATCAGAAAATAGAAAATTATTTATGCATACATAGGAGAAATTTTTAAAAGAGGCTTAATGACTCAAATTTTATGAAACCATAAAATGTCAAGTAAGACTTAGTGAAAAAAATCATTGAAAATGGAATTTATTTTTCATAATGGCTAAATACATTTGCCATATTTATGTGTTTAGTACAGATTTTCCATGTGAAATTCTTAAATGCTTTTACATTAAAATATTACCATCCATTTTATAGGTTAAAAAAAGAGGTAAGAAGTGGTTATGAGCATGGGGGATGGATATCAAGTAATTTACAGAGAATTACATAGTGGACGAATAAGAGAAGGAACTGGGAACAGAGTATAGTTTCAATATGATAAAAACATTGCCTTTCCAAATGCATCACTGATGTTTTGCACAAATATTAATTGTAAAATTCCCTTATATAGGGTTCTAATGTTAATGCTAGCATGTATACATGCGTAAAACCTGTATTTTGGCTTTTGGTAGAACTTTGCACCTTCCTATGACTTTAAAAGGTTTTTTCTAAATACTCCAAAAGAAAGCTTCTGTGAAGTGATATGGCCACATTACTCAGGCAGCTACTACATTGGATCTGAACTAACTTGCAATATTGAAACAAATCTGGAATCAGGCTCGAAAGCCATCTGAAAATGCCACATGCAGTTATTATACAGATAAGTAGACATTTGCTGAGGCTATTTATTAGATATAAAATTATGAGTATTCTCTTTGTAATTGGTTCAGATGGCAGGTTGCAAC
>CAUYQV010053116.1:0-27500 GCA_963574575.1 Galagoides demidoff | reverse complement strand
TTCTTTGGAAGAAGAAAAAAGTCATCTCGCATTGGGGGGAGCAGCTCCTGCTCATTAAAAACGTGGTCCGGGGTCCCGGCAGTGCTGGGCGAGGACACGACGACCGCCGCCTCCTCCCCGCCCGCGCCCGCTCTGGCTCTTCTCCGCGCGCAGCCGGAGTAAACAAACCGGGGCCGGCGGACGCGGGGAGTCGGACCCCGGCCTGGCCCCAGCGTACCCCTCTTGGCCATTCCAAGAAAGTTGACCACCCCTCGCCCTACTCCTCCCCACCGCCCCTCTGAGTCTTTTGCTTTGCTTGATGGGTCCAGCTCCCCGTGCTCCCCATTGGAGAGGGAAGTTTCCGGGGTGTGTGTAGGATTCTGGGGGCGCACTAGTTGGCCGCGGCGGGGGGGCAGGGGGCACTGAAGTTATTGATCTGGTGGCTGTGGTGGAATGTGGCGAGGAGAGTCACGTGGCGGCCTCCTCCTTCTCCACCTTCCGAGCCTCCTCCCGGGGAAATCGGGGGCGGGCGGCCGGGAGGTCTGGCTCTCCGAGGCCGAGAGCGGAGAGGGCGGGTGGCGGAGCGCGAGCACCGGAGGAGGCGCGGGCAGGCAGGGCAGGGAATCGGGGTGAGGGCAGGGAGGCGACACCCGGAGGCGGCCGCGGCCCCCGCGACCCCGCAGGAGGAGGACAAAGGGCAGCGTGTGCGCCCGCCGGGGCCCACACGGTCCCGCCGACGTCCGCGCGGCCCGGCCCCGCCCCGCCCTCTGGTCCCCGGCGGCGCAGCATCCTCTTCCTCCGGGCGGCCGGGCCCGCCGCGCCCCGGTGCCCGGGTTCCTGCCACCCGGCTCGCGACTCCGCCGCCGACCCGGGAAGGGGGTGGGCAGATCCGGCGCCCCACGCCTCCGGGGCCCCGGCCGATGTGTCTTGATGAACTCGGTTAACGGAGCCTTCACCGCACACACAAAGCCCTTTCTTCTCCTGGGAAGGGACCGGGTGGGGGAGGGCCTCGCCGATTGGAACGTTGCTTTTTTCCTGAAGCGCAGAAGTTTTAGTTTGAAAACGAGGGGAATCATTGACATGTGTGTGGACCCAGTTTTTGTGGTGACTTACTTTCCCGTGGGTCACACATTATTCTGCGAAAACCTAGACCCAGGGCCGAAAGATCCAAGTGTCGTCAGTGAAAAAGAAACACACAAAAACGGCACGGGCGTGCGCGGGTGTCAGGGTAACCGGGGACGACGCTGGCGTCCGGGGCACTTGCCCGGGACTCTGGCTTTCTTAAAAGTAACGTTGAGCGAAGTACCAGGAAAAACCTCTTCCTAGTCGCTTGGAAAGAAGAACTTTCCGAGTTGAGTAGGATAGCGTTTAGTGTCAGCCCCAGTTTAAAGGGATCTAAAAGGCTTTTGAAATCTCGCGCAGGAATTTGGGAGGTTTTAAATTTTATCTTTTAAAAAAAGTTTATTAAAGTTTGATCAAATTGGTAGTTTTGTTCAGTCGCAGCCTCTGAGCATTTGGTCCACCTGCCTTTGGAAGGAATTCGCAGAGAAAGTTCTGTTGATAGTGAATGCATGTGTTTCCGTGCTTCCTAAAGAGGATTTCTTCTCATGCACGTAGGATTTTTATGGGCAGTTACGTGAAGCCAGTCAGTTGGCGGTATTTGCTGGGCTCTCTTGGATAAGTCTAGCTGCAGATTACCTGGGGCCGGGACCTGTGCAGTTGTTAAATTAGCATAAGGAAAAAAAAACGGCAAGGGAAAATGAGTAAAGAAGGCGTTTTATTCTTTTGTTTTACTGTCATGTTGCAAAACCATCCAGATATCTTCATGAAGAAACAGCATCTGTGTTTCAACTGCCAAACTCTAAATAAAATATTTACATTAAAAACAAAGATCTAGCTTTCATTTTCTGTGTGGGCTCGGAGCACAGTGGTGTTCTCTCCTATCAGCTGCTTGGACGACTCTCAGAAGAGCTGATGGCCTCAGGTGGGCTGCCTGGGCTTTGGGGGTGAGAAGCTGAAGACAGGAATAAAAACAGTACAGTCCTCACTGAGGAGCAGGATTATTTTTCTGCAGGACATGCCTGGGAAAATTCAGATTTAGATGAATTATGCTAGATGAATAATTGGGATATTAGTCGGTTTTGAAGAACTAGAATTGCATTCTGGGTGGGTCTTGTCAAATACCCAACCCTTTAAAAAGTATTTTGATTTACCTGTGTCTTCTTGGAAGGGTCTCTATTTTTTCAAAATGTGTTTTAGGTTTTAGGAGTGTCCTGAGTCTGTGGATTCTGTCCATTATGTCGTTCAGAAGATCACACTTAGTTCCTAGACAAGGCTGGGAGGTCTTATTATGACAGACGCTCTGGCATATTAGTAATAATAAGCAGTGAGCAACACTTTGCTGTCAGCAAGAAGGGCAATCCTGATTTCTTCATTTAGGAAGAACTGAGTAGTAGTTTTGCAATTAAGAGATAAAATTTATGACTTTATTAGATGAGTGACAGTATTTCAAAACCATGTAGATAGATTATAATCAACTTGAAGGAGGTATCTGAAGCCATGAAAACGAAATAAGCCCTTCTTAATAAAACATGAAATTCCACATTCAATTTCCAACTTCTCTCTCACATACATAGTCTTCCTTTAATAAACAAGGTTTAAAAGATATTTCTGACATGACTGTCACTTCTGATATCATAATTTGAGACTTGTGTCTCAGGAGAGTAGTTTACCTAAGGCAGGTAACAACATTAAAACAAAATGACAGTTAAGTTTGAAGTTTTGATTTTCACCCAAATGCTTACCAATATGGACCATCAGGAAATTTCTCTGAACAGTTAAATTTATTTTGTGAATTTGCATAAACTGAGAACTTTCGAGTAAATAATTACGCTTACTTAAAAAGGCATGCAGGATTTTTTTTTTGTCTCCGGGAAACTTTAGTGTAATTGTCCTAAGAACTCATCTCCTGAGAGGGAGTACCCTATTTCTGGTGGCAGTGGTTCCGGCCCTCCTTGGTCTGTTTACCTCCTGCCAAGTACATTAAAACTTGAACACCAAAAAGATGCACTTTTCTATTTGGGAAAGCTGCAAGTATATTTTGAAACTTGACTTTACAAACCCTTCTGCCTCTCAGCGACATGGTATCAAAATTCTATCAGTAAGCAGTACAAAGTTTAGAAACAGATTCTGTCCTTAAGCTACAAATCTTTAGAATAACCATTTCCTTTTAATGAAATGGAAAAGCCGCTGTTCAGAGGCATGGATGATCAGACCGCTAAGAGTTACCTCTAATGCCCTATTTGTATTATTTGGGTATTTTTCTCAATGACCTGAAGAAGACATGGTATTTGGGTAATTACCTAAGTGAAAAGAGCTCTGCTGTCAGCTTATTTTTAGTGGCAGCAAATCAGTTGCATCAGATTGGCCTATTGTGACCTATTTCTATTTTTCTTGTTGGCTCTTTATTCTACTTCTTGTATAGAATAGGTGATGGAAGTTTCTTGGTCGTTTTACCTGATAATTTTTTTTTTTTGAAATTTATTCTTAAAGCACTGTAAGAAGAAAAAAAGTGGTCCACTGCATAAAGGTGTGATATGTGCAGTAAGAGCCAAGTTATAAAGCTGGGAAGGAGAGAGGGGAGCACTTAGTCCTTAAAATGGCCAAGTTAAACACAAGACACAATTAGGATATCTGGACCCTCAGGTGTTCATAAACCCATACCAGGGACCTCTAGAGGAATGGTGGGAACCAGGGAGAAAGAGGGCCCCGAAAATGCCTGTTTAACTTGGCCGGCACAGTAGCTAACCCTTTGTAACTTGGCACATTTTGAAGTTATCACACTTATTTTTGACCTTTTCCCCATTTACCTCCTTTTGTACTTCTAAAGGTTTTTAAAATTTTTTCAGGAGAAGTAATTTATCTAGAAATATAATGAAGTGGCAAAACCTCGGCTCACAATTTAAAGAAGAAATGTAAACTGGAGGGTTTGAATGAAAAGGCAATGGATTTTAAGTCCAAAAACCTTTTGAAAGTAAGAAAACCAATATATGAGGCAGGTATTCTCTAGTGGAAAACACTAAAAATTGTAGGTGTTAAGGAAAGCCACCACAGGGAGCTTGTACTGGCCCTGAAATTTAATAGAAACATTAAACTCTCCAGTCCTTATTTAAACACATTTTTTTTCTCTTATTTTCAGAGTCAAAATGTATATTCTTATGGGTAGACAGGTGAGGTATAAGAACAAAAAGAAGGGTTTCTATTATACTACTACATGTGTTTTATTTCTTAAAAAAATAACCTTACCACTGGAGATTGAATTTTGGTAAAGAAAAAAGAAAAGAAAAAAAGCCCTAGTTAAGAAAAAAGCTCCAAAATTTGTGGGAAAAAACAACTGCTTTAAGACAATGTAATTCTTTGCTTTTAATTAAAAAATAGCAGTATGGTTTGCCCTTCAGAGTTATTTTTAGATAGGGTGAATATGATTCCTTCTTTTATAACAAGATTCTAACCTAACGTAGGTGTTTTTTTTTTAATTAATAGATACATAAACACACATGGGCAGCCATACTCACGCACGTACACACACACAAACAAGCATTAGGTGGGTATTCTCTTTCATGATGGTACAGGAAAAACACTAATTGTGTGGCACATAGAAACATATGCTCTAACTTTTGGATTTGTGTGCTAGAAAGCCTGATTATTGGCGACACTGCAGAAGCTCAAACAGTGTTTGACATTCATACCCCTTCAGACAGTTGCAGTTGGACCTCTAGTCATCTATCAACCAGTGACTGTTTCTTCCCTCCACCACCTCTAAATTATACTGACTAGATGTTGAAGTCATTAAATTGATTATAGTCCAATCAGTAGACAATCCGACATAAACAAAAACAGCAATTACAGTTGGCAAGAATCCCATGAGTGCTAAGTCAAAGTTCCAGAACTGATGGTCCAGTGAGTCTTTTCCAAAACGCCGGTTTCATGATTTCAGCACTTCTGGCAGCATCTTCTTAAAGGGAGGGCGCAAAAATTCATAAGATTCCACTTGGCCTTAAAAACAAAAACATCTGTTTGATGCATGAGTGGATTGTTGGCTTTTATTCATCCAGCCAAAAAAGGGCAAAAAATAGGATATTGAACATAAAAGCGTACATGTAAAAATGAAATTACAAAGGGATTTGAGATTAGCAGCTTTTTATAAAGCAAGCTGTTAATAATTTTTCTTTTTTGTTTTGCCAGACTATTCCCATATCCCTTAGAATCCATTGTAGTTATTCTTATTGACAGCGGTGACGTCTAACAGTGATGACAGAATTTTTCAACTTTTTGCTTCCAGTAATTATACTTAGTTCTTTTTACTTGCTTCTTTGGGATAGCCCAAGTTTTGTAGCATATTTGTAGAAGGTTTCTTTTCATTTTATAGAAAGATTTGTAACCTCCTCCATTTTTGAAGGAAGTCTGTTTATGGGGTTTGGTTAGTCTGATAAATTCTAGTGAAATGCTTGTTGACATAAGTTGAAACATATTATTAACTGTACTTGCTTGGGTTTTCTTTTTGATGTAAAAGCATACAACAAAGAAAAAGAGGTTTTGATGGTAGAAAAGAACAAGGTTTCCAAGATCAATTAAGAATTTTATGAAAGGTCTGTTTTTCCTATTACTTTGCTTTATATTAATTCATCTGACAGAATTCACGTTGCTAGTTTAATGGCATTAATTATGCTGCCACAGAATACATTCTTCATGGCTGGACTTAATGGATACCATGTTCAGATTTTTAGTAATTTTTAAGGAAGAAAGTGATTTTAAGGCATACAAGATGGGAATCAGATTTTAGCAGCCTTGTGGATTGTTAAAGATGCAAATGTCGTCCTTGTGCGATATGTTCAAGAATTCTTTTGAATTGAATGAGATTTTGATACAAAGGCTGATATTCTAAATCAAACCTCTAGCTAAGTATTTTCCCAGATGTATTTAATTTTTTTCTCCATTGACTCCTGCTGTGCTGTCAAAGGTTAAAGTTAGTTGGTGGGGGGAGGGGACATGTATTCAACTTTCTAATCCCATTTCAATTAAATCTGAAATATGTTCCTGTTTTTTGTTTGGTGATTACATGGTGCACTGGCTAGGATTTTATATACCTTGTTTCTTGCCATGAAAGTGTACTTGTCTCATGTAAAATATGTTCTGCTACAGTGTTATTACAAAGCAATTAAAACTTAAACATTAAAGTTAACATTAGTAAATTTAAATAGCTCTGTTATCGTATTAATCAAATAATGTAAGGAAAGCTTTTAAATGGTTTAAATAATTATGCAACTCTTGGCATAAAAGCCTGACACAAGATAAATCTTTGAAAACTAAGTAGAATCATGGCTTTTTCTAAAAAAAAAAAAAAAAATCTTTAATTTTAGGCACCTTGGGCTTTTAGCATGCACCACATTCCACCTCTAGTATAAGTAATTATGCCAGTTTAGTAATTATTAGAGATGAAAGAAATTCAGTACGATATGAATTCTTTAAAACTTCAGTAGCTTCAGTTTTAGCAGGGATAATGATCAAGCGGCATTTATCGAGCTGCCTGGGGACCCTGCCACAGCTACGAGCACTGGCTGATCTTGGGGGTATCATCATTACGGCAGCACACACCACACTTAGCGTTTCTACTCTAGATGTCTGATTGCAGGGGGTTATAATTTGGTCATTAAAATAAGTCGAGATTCAAATGTGACTCTCTGGAAACTCCCCTTTCTTAGAGGAGTTTTTTAAAAAGATAAATGCATACATTTAAAGATTATTATTTAGGACACTTTACATTTTCATTTCAGGGGATTAGCAAGTGCTTTGAAAAATACTGAAAAAAATATATGATTCTGTCATTTACTCATCTGCATGTATTTGGGTACACGTTCATTTTAAGTCTTATTTTCAGGTAATTTGGTTTGGAAAGCATATAGTATTCAGGTATGAGCCTAGCTCTCCCAAGTTGAGTATGGTCAAGCGATTGACATTAAGAATATTCCTTTCTATAATAGTGTAGTTGGTTGGAATTCTATTTTGGTACTTTGGTTGCAATAATCTTTTGCGTATGTGAGGCCCAAAGATTTCCGCCTCTCTGTTATCACAACAGGGGATGGGATATGCACAGATGCACTGTGCCCCCACACACGTGCTCTACTGTTCTATAGGAAATACATTTTGTTTAGCAAGTTCACATAAGCCCTAATCACATTTTAGAGGGGAACACTGGATTTTTCCCAGTAAAAATTGTTATTATTTTAAGGAATATAATATCCTTTTGGAAATTAAAATTAAGTGTCATTATTTCAATATGTCTGTTACCGTCTCTTTTCTTTCTTTTGGTTGACTTTTTTTCAAAATTTCTTATCCCATCAGTGTACCATGAGGGATATATCAAGATGGAAACTTGTTTACTTGACAGAGACAAAATCTTCATTGAGAACATTCCCATATATTCGTACATAGTATGTTTCGGAAAGCCAGTAGAGGAGAGAAGGGTCCATACAGTGAATTATAAAACTGCCGTGTTAAAGGGGTTTCAGCCACCAGGAATCTAAAGTATATTACTGTGCGTTAAACTATATGACTCTTAGAAATAATTTCCAGCATTTCATGCATGTTCTTTAATGTTATTCTTTTGTCACAATAGAGCCAGATTAGGCCCAGTAAGTGCCTGAATAAGACTAAATATTAATTGCTTTCAGCATTCCTCATAATTTAGCTTGTAGCGATTGCATGAAGTTTATTTGACATATGCTTTTTATCACTGGTATTGGCATTTTATTCCTTTTACTTATTTTTGCTCACTAAAAAAAGGAAAAAGGCAATAAAGTCTTCATAAATATTGCTCGCCCAACTACTAATGATGCTGAGACAGAACTCTTGGCTGGCAGGTAGTGCCACCATGAGTTAGTGTGAATGTTGTACCCATCCGCTGATGTATGTATGTATGTGTGTGTGTGTGTGTGGGGGGGGTGGGCTGTCAGTGTACAATATGCAAAGTTAGATGATGTTTTGCAGACCTGAGGCAAGGATTAAGAAGAACCGTGGACTCCAGGGAATGCGTGTTAGTTCCTAGAAAGAGTTGGGAATAAAAACAAAACAATGCTTGTGGTCTTAGGCTTGGATCCTGGTGTTGGTAGAGACAGTTACAGAGTAGAACCAGCGTAGGGGTGAAAGCTGATGTGTTGTGTGCACTTTTGGAAGCCACTTACACTCCCTTCTCTAGGCTTCAGATTTCCTCTCTGTAAAATGACAGGGTTTGTTTTATCAATTAACGGGTTTTGATTTTGTTTCCTGGTACCTATTTTGTCACAGGCACTGCGCTAAATTCTAAGAATTTAGTTGTGAGCCAGACAGATAAGTAAGTCTTGCTTTTAGGGAGCTTGTGCTTGAGAACTGGATAAGATTTTAAATACCTTCCACTGATATTTGTTTTTTTGGAAGGAAGCTTTGTACGTGGGGAGAAGGAGATACATGTACATGTATGTTAAGTTTTTCCTGCGAGGGAGATCAGTTTAAGCTGTTAGATAAAATAAGTTTTAAAAACATTTTTGGCCCCAAGGCCAGGCGCGGTGGCTCATGCTTGTAATCCTAGTGCTCTGGGAGGCCAAGCCAGGTGGATTGCTTGAGTTCAGGCGTTCAAGACCAGCCTGAGCTCAGGAGAACCCATCTCTGCTAAAAATAGAAAAACTTATCCAGGCCTCATGGTGAGCACATGTAGCCTCAAATCCTTGGGAGGCCGAGGCAAGAGGTCACTTGAGCTCAAGAGTTTGAGTTTCCTATGAGCTATGACGCCACTGTGTTCTACCCAGAGTGAGACTCTGTCTCCACCACCATCACCACCACCACCAACAAAACATTTTGACCCCCAAATCTGATGAGCTATACTTTTTAAAACTAGCCTGCTTTGTTTTCTTTTATAATCTAAAGGTAAATAGGTTTTACTGGAACTGAAACCACTAAATACAATATAGAGAATATTTGTTTTCAGCCCTTTCGTATTTAGATCGTTGATTTTGCCATATCTTCTACCTTTCCTAAAAGTTCTGGATAACATTATTGAAACTTAATTGTGTGATAGTGAATCTAATTAATTTGTAAAATTTATAGCAGCCTGGGTAATAATTGGAGGCTGCTGGAGAATGTGCATGATAATGACATTTTAAAAAATAAGCAAAACTAAACTTCGGTTAGGAGTGTCTTCTATACCAAATTTAGGTGAAACAAGTCACAAGGAATTAATTCCCCTGAATACGTTGGCATAGAACACTAGGGAATATAGCAAGTTGGTACTGAAAAGTCCACAGTGATAGTTTTAATTATTTTTCCCCAAAGAGATAAGCAAATGCTTTGAAATAAACTTCTGCTGAATCGTGGACCTTAAATGACACCATTTGGGGCTAATGATATTGGGTGTCTTGATGGTCTTCTTGTTTGAAGATGTGAGCACTAGGATGAATGGTGATGGTGGAGAGTAACTGACCACAGAGAAAGATGATCAACGTGAAATCCCTTTTGCCCCCTCCAACATCATATAGGTCATTTACATAACTATTGCATCATTATACCAAATTTTTAATCTTCAAAATAAAACCATTACAAGATAATAACATCATTTTATAGCTCCTGTTAAATGTAACTATTTTTTATATTTGCTGATTTGCATATTTAAAACCCAGTGTGAGTGATATGGGCCGGCAGACCTCTGGGGTGGCTTCCTAGTCCTGTCTCTGTCCCTGTGTCCCCAGGCTGTGAGAATGCTTGGCTAGGTGTCTGCCTTATACTAAGCATTCCATAAACTTCCCTGGCATCGACATCCATTCATTTCTTACTAGTTCATTGAAGGTGTCAATGACTTCTGAGTTCCTTTCAAGCTCTAACATTCTAGAATTCTCATCTTGAGAAAGTGATTTTTGCAAGTTGATCAATAATTCATATTAATGGGGCAAGCACACTTTTAAATTGTGAACTTGACTGAGTTTCTGGTTAAAATTTCCAGAAATAGGTTGGACAGTCTTACCTTTCCACTGTGATTGCTGGTCAAGACCACCCCACCTCCTCCATTTAGACAGAGACACATGTATTACACACTGAGTCATTCTCAGGACCTTTATAAGGAATCTGGTTCTCCACACCCTGGAATTTCTACAGAGCAGTTTTTAGCAGCTAAATGAGCACCCTGGACCAGTGACTTCACTAGGGATGTCCTGTCCCTGGGAGCAGCCCTCACGGCAACACCTGCTTTGGACTAGAGATTACATATATGTGTGAGCATGTGGTCACCTCTGTATTTACCTGGTCTCAGGTACATTTCCGCAGCTGACATTTGAGCCAAAGTCGAATCATGCTGCTTTAAAGACAACATTTTCATTTAGTCTGACTTAACATGCACTGGTCATCTTGAGTTCCTGTTCCTCTATTTGTCCACATCCTGGTACTATTTTCATAAAGCAGCACATCCCAAACCTTTAGTGATGTTCACTGTTTCACTACGAACCTCCTCTAGGCTTGGATTGTGGGTGCTCAGGTTTATCTTGTACAGCAATAAAGGCTTGCATATTGCTTTCACCATAGCCTAAGATGTAGGCGGTAAACACACAAAGACCTGCATTAATCCAACCATTTTTTAAGCAATTTTTTTACTGCCAATCCATCATTTACCAATCTAACAGTGCTAGGAATTGATGCTACAAAGAAGACATGTATGGTCTATGTCCTAGTAGAGTTATAATCAAGCATTGCACACACATTAAATAAACAAGATGCTGAAAAGTTTCCAGTTCCATGAAAGGATAGGGCTGGTTGATAATGAGACCACTTAACAGAGTTATCAGTGAGGTCAGGGAAGGATCCTAGATGAAGCCTTTTTGAGCCAAACCTGAAGTTTCATAAGCTTTTGAATGAAAACTGTTGAACATGGTCATCGGTTCTGCATAATTTTTTTTTTTGCAGTTTTTGGCTGGGGCTGGGTTTGAACCCACCACCTCCGGCACATGGGGCCAGCGCCCTACTCCTTTGAGCCACAGGCACCACCTGGTTCTGCATAATTTTTATTGAACACCAAAATGTGTCAGATGCTCAGGACACAGGAAGGAACAAGTCAGGTCCACTAGTTCATGGGTTTCATGCAGCTCGCAGGGCATGCATACATTTGTAGATGATCCTTTGTGTCTCTCTTAATGTGTACTCCAGATTGTACTTAGTTTTACCGTAGTGGACCTTATTTCATACAAATGCTATTCTTTTTATATAGCTCGCACACAGCTAGCTTGTGCCCAAGTTTTGGCCTTTCATTTGTGGGCCTGGTTTTCTCATTTTAAGTAAACCACTTGTTCTTATGTCTGTTCAGTTTTTTTATTACTCTTTCAAATATCTGGGTTCATTTTCATCCTTGTAATGCTGTTTAAATTCTGGATAAGCTCACCATTTTGGAATCATAAGACAATTTGACCATCCATCCTCTCTATTTTATCTCATAAATATGTAGGAAAACATATACCGGTCAGGTAACATGTTCCCATGTATGATCTTTGTGAATTCTTAGCACAATTTCCACATCAGGGAGCTTAGTACGTACTAAAATATACAGTCCATCTATGATCCATCTGTATGTTCTATAATTAAAACTGTATGTGGAAAAACCATGAAAGATGATAAAAGCAATTATGTATCTACCAGCAGTTTTTTTCACTTTTTTATTCACATTTTCTCTATGCAGGTTCTGTTGTCTCTATTCTTTGTTTTATTTCAAATTCATATGAGGGTGCAAATTTTTAAATTGCACTGTTCTCACATTCAAGGTAAAGTTCCCGTTGTGAAAGAACCCCTCACCTAGGGGGCGTGGTATACTCTATTCTTGATAGTATTGTTCAAGAAGCAAAAAAAAAAAAAGTGTTGATGAGAAGATGTTTGAATCCAACCCTTACCACCATCCCCATCATTTTCCAAGTGAGGTCCAAGTGAGATGCATCAGTACTCTGGACAGGCTAATAATATGTTGCCCCTTCCAGCTGCTCTTTAAATACCTGCCACACAGTTATTTAGAGGGGATGAGTATAGCTCATGGTAATGCACTCAGGCAGCTAACCAAACCCAATGCATATACGTGGGTGTCTTTCCACCAAACAAAAGCCGGAGCCCTCTCTGTTGCCTGCCAGTGTACATATATGTCTTGGCACAGCAGTCACTAATCTTTTTGGCACCAGTGACCAATTTCATGGAAGATGGTTTTCCTTGGGCAGGGGTGGGGATAGTTATGATGTAAATATGCAAGCAATTGATTTATTTGTGGTCTCTGTGCAGTCAGACCTCTCTGCTGCTGATAATCTATATTTTTAGCTGCTCCCCAGAGCTAGCATCACCACCTCAGCTCCACCTCAGACCATCAGGCATGAGATTCTCATAAGGAGCGTCAACCTGGATCCCTCACAAGCACAGTTTTCAGTAGGTTTCCTGCTCCTATCAGAATCTAATGCTGCTGCTGATGGGACAGGAGGCAGAGCTTAGGCCGGGATACGAGTCATGGGCAGCGGCCATAGGTAGCAGCCAGCAACAGAAAGCAGGGCTGTTAATACAGATGAAGCTTTGTGGCCTGTTGGTTGCAGGTTGCTCACTTTCTGCTGTTGGTCCTGTTCCTAACAGGCCACTTACTGCTCGGAGCCCTGGGGGGCTGGGATACAGTCTTAGCTTTCCTTTCCTATCAGCACTTAGGCTCTCTACCCTTAACTCTGACAAAGACATTGTCATGGGCCATCACTGGACCCTCCTTCCACTAGTGACCATCAGGAAATTTCTCTTAAATGTTTACTTTTTCTTTACTTATATGTAAGTATTATTACTTACAAATGTTGCAGTAAGCATACAACTTGCATGCTGGTTGATAGGAATTTTATATATGGTGTAAATTCTTAAAAATGGTATTGTTGATCAAAAAGATTGTGCATAGAATTTTAATAGAAACTACTGGAATGCCCTCCACAGAGGTGAGACCAGTTCACACTGCTGTCAGCAGCAGCGTAGAGTGCTTGTGCTGAAATACTTCGTCTATATGAATGCAACATGTGGAAAGTCAAACTGGTATTTCATGGACATTTTAATTAGCATTGCTATAATTATGAGGTCTTATCACTGAGCATCTTATCAAATGTTTGTAAACAATTTGTATTTATTTTTCTGTGAATTGCCTTTTTATTTCTTTGGCTCTTTTTATCTTTTGGTTCGAAAGAACAGCTCATATTAAGAAAATTAGTCCTTTGTCTGACTTATACATTGCAAATATTTTCCCCAGTTTGTCTTTTGACTTTGTGGGTGGTAATTTTTTCTTTCTTTGACCACACAGAAGTTTAACATTTTTTATTTTCAGTATTGTCAGAGCTTTCCCTTATAACTAATGGATTTTGTGTCTGACCCAGAAAGGTTGTTTTTTTTTTTTTTTTTTTTTCCCCTGAATCTTTCTTATAATTCTATGTCCCTCATTACACTGGCTGTAGGTCATCTCCCCACTGCATCCCCAGCTCCTCCACGTATTTCCGGAAATATAGTAGGTGCTTAGCAAACATTGTGGAAATAGGGAAAATATAGTGTGGTGATTGAGAGCATGTATGTTAATTAATCCAGACCCCCAGAGTTGCAATTCTAACCTGGTTGACCTTGGGCAAATTATTAAATCACTATAGATAACTACAGTTTTTCTATCTAGGAGCAAGGGTAATAATAGTCTCTAATTCATGGGGTTGTTGCGAGAATTAAGAGTTAATTAGGGTGATCTCTTAGACTAATATCTGGCAGATATGAAATGCCTAGTAAATATTTCTTACTCTGAAGGTTTTCTTGCTTTGGAGTGCTCCATGGTATACAACTCTTTTTTATTCTAGAAAGTTCCTTTTCACTGTGGTTGAAGAGCAGGGATTTGCGGGGACTGTGTGATTGCACGTCCCTTTCTGAGACCTGCCTGTAGGAGCAAGGAATGAGGGGGCTTCACAAAAGTCTCTGCTGGGTTTAGTTCGTTATGGTAGGCACCTTCACCTAGGCCGAGGCAGGAACCCAGGCTAAACTCCAACCTCGCTTTGCCATTGGAGAGAGAATTCTGAAAGAAGAATTCCTGCAGAAATTCCAATTAAAAGATAATGGAAGCATAAAGTGAAGCTAATTAATTTGAACACTTCTGCCATCTTCTTTTAGGTAAGTCAGGCTGGTGTCTTTTAGGTTCTTTGCAAAAGGGCCACTGCTAATTTGCAAAGGCAATCTAATCGTTCTTGGGAGAGGAACTGGAGACAAATAATTCACCTATCATTATGAAGGTTTAATCATAGTAGATTTATTAATAATCCTTAAATTAAAAGGGTAAACCTAGGCTTGGGTTTACAAAGGAATTAGCTGAATGAGGGATGATTTTCTGTATCACGTCAGTCTTCAGTGAATTTGTCTAGAAGCATTTTCTTTCAGGCTTCAGAGAGGGATGTGTGTTGTCTAGAAGCAAGTGTGGGTTTAGAGATGAAAGTTGAAGGCGGATACGGGGCCGTGTCTGCTGACCAGTCCACGTCCGGCTGTGTCTACAGCTTTCATTTATTTGAGACTTTATTTTGGGGCTGATCGTCTGACACTTCTTTCTTTCCTCTTACTTTCTTCTTTATTCCTTCTGCAGTAAATCCTAACTGTTTGGGCTGCTTTGTTTTAATTTTCTCTTGTCTTCCCTTGCTCTGTCAATCACAAGTCCTACTCTCCCTATTCAGTGCATGATATCACCCAGTCCCCACTCGATTGCTCGACTCTGCTGTCCCTGTGGGCTTTAGAAACCCAGTCTCTGTCAGTGCCCGCTGGTTGACCTCGGCCCTCATTTGTCCAGTGGCACTCTTTGTAGGGACTATCTTCTTTTTTTATTTTACCTAAATGGTAACTGTCATAAAGTTGTCTTTCTATATAGGCAAAGTCTAAAGCCTTAATATATCCAATCAGGTGACTTTCAAATATCCATTTATACCTTTTCCTTCAACCTTAATGCTAAATGAAGTGAGAGAAATAGTAATGAAAGTCAGAGTGGGGAGAGCCAAGAGGATTGTGCGAGGCTACTTTTAATGAACAGAATATCTTTAAGTGATAGCAAGTGACAAAGGAAATTCCACTTTGGGATCATTCAATATAGATATTCTAGAAAACACTTTAAAAAGGGTGTTGGGCTTGGGTGGTAGTTTCCTGAAAGGTCAGCCAAGGCTGGGCACAGACACCTTGTCAGTACTGTGAGTGCAGGAGTGAGGACACAGATAATGGGAGTTGAGATCAGGGAGGACCCCAGAGATGCCCACCTGCCATCTCCAAGAGCCACAGAGCCTAAATGCCATGTTCTAAGTCACATCATGACTGTGCGTCAGACTGGAGAGGAGGATCTGAGCCTCCTGATTTGTAATTCTAGGAATTCCCTTTCATGTCGATGCGAGTTTCAGGCTATAGAAGGAAAAGTGACTTTCTGCCCTTTGCAGACTCTAGAAAAGCAAAAACCTTGGCCTTAGTCCCCTGTGGGGCCAGCCTTCCTCATTCTAGTCTCAGCAGCCCATGTCTCAGCTCTGGTCCTGTGTACACTGTCTGTACATCACAGTGAGTGGATATGCATGGTAGACCCGAGTTTGAATCTCGCACACTCTGAGCTGCATGCTGTGAACTCTTTGTAAGCCTCAGCTTTCTTACCAGTTAAATGGGAAGAATCTACCTCATAGGACTGTTGTGTTAAGTAAGAAAGGTAAGATCTGTTAGATATCTTAGCAAGTTCCTGACTGGTGAGAAGTGGCTTTTGTTATGGTGAAGTTCTCTGGGAAGCTGGGAAAGTGTGCATGTTTATGATCTTTGTGCCCCTCTTCTGCAAAGTCCTTAGAGGGGACACTTAGTTTTGTGGCTGCTTTGTTTCTTTGTGGAGAGAAGAAAATGCTTTCCCTTTGGAGAAAGCTGAAGAGGCATTGTGTGTGCTTTTGTAGTCAACACTTAGTTACCATTTTCTCCAATAAAAGGTGGCGAAGAGAGCCAGAGTTGAGTGCACTCTTTATGGTAAATACTTTGCACTGGGGCATCTGGTTAACATGTTTTCTAAAGACACTGTGTGGTTTGGCTTTAGATGAATCCTGTGCACTGTGCCCATTTTACAGGTGAGAAAACTGAGGCACAGGCATTAAGCTCATCCTATGAGTATGTGGGAAGCAGAAAAAGAACGTAGATTTCCCGGCTTGACAGTGGGAAGTCTTCCATCTCATAATTTCAAATAGAAGATGCTAGGGCCAGTCATAGACCAAATGAAGAGCTAGAAATAATTAATCCTTTGGCCACCAGATCTCTCCGATGGTGTTTCTTTTTGCTTTAGGTATTTAGATTTGAGTACCTTTTCCTATTCCCTTCTCCCACCCCCGAGAAAAAGTTAGTTCTACAAGAAAAGTAAGAGAATATTAGACATTTATGCTCACCTGAGAGAGCATTAAAAGTGAAGGGCACCGCACAAGTTCCTAACTGTGTAAATAAAGGCTTTGGCTTCTGATGAACGAATTCAGTGCCTCTGGAAGCTGGTCTGGGAGGTACTTGGTGGTGGTAGTGAGTGCTGCAGGGAGGCACCCAGGAATATTCTTCCCATCACTGGTGACATCCGAGTGGAACAGCCACCTTTGGGAGGTTCAGTAGATGCTCAAAGCTCTTTTCTCTCTGTGCTCTTGTTTGAAGATCAGGAATTTTGCTCGGATTATAGCAAAGGTGTGTGGTGGTTGTGTCTGCGAGATTGGCTTTGGGTTAATGAGACCTGGGTGATGCCACATTGGCTGTTTTTAATACACTGTGTGAAGCAGCTGGAGAAAAACACATTCTTATTCACCACGGGTAGGGTAAGGCATTTTACCAGCCTAAAGTCCTATCTGTTTTCTGTCATTGGAAGTATGTTGCTCCTTGATACCATTTTTCCTCATTGCTGTGGAAGGTGTACACATCTGTTGGGGATGAGTACATCAATGTCATCCATCTGTGGAGGGGACTGAGCATGGCCCGTGACCATTCAGGCAAAGACTTGGGTTTTTAGAAATAGTTTTCGTTAAGGGTAAAAATTCAAAATTGTTGGATTTTAAAAATTACAAGCATCTGTAGTAGGATCAACTAGATTCATATCCTCCTCCTCCTTCTCTCTTTCTCCTCCTCCTCCTCTTCCTTCTTCTACTGTTTATTTTTGGTGGTGTGGCTTTTCTTGTTCTGTTTATCATGCTGAAGGAACCTTAGACATTTAGGGTTTTATGTATTTTTAAAATTTATTAGTCCAACTAGGGGAAGACAAAATGAATTTCTTTCCCCCCCAATTATAGATGAATTTTCTTGTAGTTTGTAATAGCTCATAACTTCCATTATTATTTCAGACTGTGTTTTGCTCTGTTGCCTGGGCTAGACTGCAGTTGTGTCATCAGAGCTCCACTGTAACCTCTAACTCCTCGGGTCAAGTGATCCTCCTGCCTCAGCCTCCCAAGTAGCTGGGGGTACATGCACAGGCTACCACATCCTCTGGCTAATATTTTCTATTTTTAGGAGAGATGGGATCTCACTCTTGCTCAAGCTGGTCTCAAACTCCTGACATCAGCAATCCTTCTACCTCAGCCTCCCTGAGTGCTAGACTTACAGATGTGAGCCACTGCACCCAATCTCTTCCTATTCTTCCAAGAAAAGACAGTGAACCCTCTCCCCTCTGGCTCACTTTCTGAGAGCATGTTCCTTCTCCATATATATTTACCGAAAATTTTGTATAATATATATTTCTGCTTACTAAACTAAATGGTAAAAAAAGTGAAACAAATAAATACAGTTGTTTATTTATCAGTCATTTCCCTCTATGTATGATTTAGTTGATTTTATTTTATGCATATTTGGAAATTATCTGATATTAAATCATCATTTGAAAATATGAGCATAGCATATACTATAAAAACATTTAGCATATGGTCTCATTACCTTGACAAGTCAGAATAGAGACAATATAAGTGGGAACATATTTCCACAAATGACTATTAATTTATAGTTACTATGATAATGGCATATGAGTTCACTTTTAGTTCTATCTGGGTAGCTCTGTAAATTGTGTATTGATTATGCTAACGGGACCAGTGTATTACTTGTCTGCAGATATGTGCAGATTGAATTTGCATTTGGTAAAGTTGTCATTCCATGAGAAAAGCATTTTTAAAATCTGTGTTAAAACTAAAGAAAGGTGTTCCACTCAGATAGAAACTTAAGTAATCATTTTTGTGTCCTGAAACTGGCATGTGCAGTCAAAAAGTTTAACAATAACAATAATAATAATAAAGCTGCTCTTTTATTTCCTTTGTTTCAAATTCCTTAAGGAAAATGTGCAGAAATGGTACTAAATCAATAATGATCAATTTTTACAGTTTATTTTTGGTGGTGTGGCTTTTCTTGTTTTATTTATCAGGCTGAAGGAACCTTAGACATTTAGGGTTGTATGTATTTTTAAATTTATTAGCCCAACTAGAGAAAGACTAAATGAATTTCTTTCTGCCCCAATTACACATAAATTTTCTTGTAGTTTGTAATAGCTCATACCCATAAATCACACCCTCACTTTTTGCTCTGATCTTTCATTATATAAATGTGTACCTTATTTTGTAGGATTTTTCTTTTTTTCCTGATTCCTTTTTTGCTGAGTCATCATGTTGCCAAAAAAAAAAACAAAAACAAAACGGTGGTTTGGGAACCCCTTTCTTCTCTTCCTAATTGGGATCACTTTTTACAAATGTGGCCTTTCCACTTGTGTGTTAGCTAGGAAAGAAAAAGAAATCTTTTTCACTTGTTTTCAAATCATTTTCCACTATGGCAGTGTCCTCCCTGGTTTATTTGAAAACAATTTGGTGCTGCTGGAAGGGAAAAAGAAAAAAAGGGAGGGGGAGGTTCCATGTTCCTTGGTGATATGAATGTGTTTAGTGGGTTATTAAATGCCCCAAATGTTGTGTTTAATTGACAGCCCTTATACAAATATACGTTTGTCCTTGTTTTTCAAATATATCGGTGTTGTTAAGAAAAGGAATTTCCTAAATTAAAAGAAAAAAAGTAAAGTTAATAGCAAAGAGACTTGAGTGATATATCGGGCTTTTTTTTTTTTTTTTTGAATGAGATGGGAAGACAGTGTTTCTTGTTCAAAACAAACCCTTTCCTTTCCTTAAACTAATGTCTCAGTCATTATTGAAATAGTAACTTTGAGTTTGCAATTCAGAAATATTATTGCAATTTGGTGCTGAAGAAATAACAACAATTGGTTGGAGCCTTAGGAAGTATGACATGTCAAATGCAAAGGTATCTTGCCCCAGGTATCCTCAGCTGGGGTGACTGCTGCTTCCTACCTGTGCTACAGTATATGAGGCTTTAGTTTTCTCTGGTCAAGAGGAAATAACTCAACTCTTTCCCAAACATCCAAATGTCAAATCCTAGATTCAAAAATAAAGTTCGTTTATTACTGTAGTTTACCTGTCTGTAAAGCATTTTTCCATATTTCTGGATATTATGTCCTAAAGACTATACACCGATGCTTTAAAATAATTTGTTTCCTGCAGAGTAGATTTTTAGCAGTTATAAAATTGTTTTACTATAGAGAAATTGGTACTCGAATAGGTGGGTATTAAAAATATTTGTATGTAATAGCTTTTTTTTTTTTAATGTGTTTAGTAGGTTTCTACTTTTTGCCTTCACAAAATTAAAAAGGCTTAAAATTTAATAACAATAACAATGTTTAAGATAAGGACTAGAAACAAAAACCTTGTAAAGAATGAATGAAGATAAATACATTCAGAAAAGAAAAGAAATCAGATGATCGTTGCATCGAAATATTAAGCAATAATAATAACAATGCAAAGAAAGTAACATTCACATTGTCAAATAAGAGCATGTCTATTATAGAATGCTTTGACTCTGAAGTTCAGTATGGAGTCATCAGTTAACTTCTTATTATTTTTTTCCAAAGTCTCAAAAAATAGACAACTAATATTTATAAATAAAAGTAAAAGATAATTTCAAAAAACAGATCATAGATTTCTTATATAAAATGGAAGAAAGGATTCTACAGGCTCAGTTGAAAATTGAGCATGGGAATATAGAAGTTGGTTGTGTTTGTTTCTGCAGGAAGTTAGAGACTACATGGGACTAGGGTGACCAGATTTTAACATTGGTAAGTCGGGACAACATGGCGGGGGTGGGGGGCGGGGCAGGGCAGGGCCTGACAACAATGCAAACTTTGATAAGCAGTTCTCAATAATCACTTCTCAGAAATTATTTGTTATTATTACAGTTTAACATTATAAAATTAACAAAAATAATGTAAAACTCATTCTGGCAAAATAGCCACATGGCAGCCGAAAACCGTATATTCCCTTCTTGTTCTCCCGCCCGTTCGTGCATTCTTTCCAAAAATCGGGACTTTTTTAAAAGGCCGCAGGACACGGGACAAATTGTTGAAAAGCAGAACTGTCCCGTCAAAAGCGGGAAGTCTGGTCACCCTACAGGAGATTCAAATCTGTCAGTGTTGAACATGAAGGTGTGAGGGTGATTGGAAGAGTGAAGAGTCTCAAATCTGGCAAGAAGAAAGGCTTATGCCAAAAGCCAAAAGTCAAACCAAATAGGTTTGGCACCTAAGCTCAGCGGCTGGGGTGCCAACCACATACACCAGAGCTGGCAGGTTTGAATCCAGCCCAGGCCTGCCAAGCAACAATGACAACTACAACCCCCCAAATAGCCAGGCATTGTGGTGGGCACCTGTAGTCCCAGGTACTTGGGAGGCTGAGGCAAGAGAATTGCTTAGCCCCAAGAGTTTGAGGTTGCTGTGAACTGTGACACCACAGCACTCTACTGAGGGTGACATAGAGAGACTAAAAAAAGTCAAACCAAATGCAACAAAAAGACATTATTTTACTGTAAGTCCTTCATCTAGAAAACATTTGGCAGGGCAACCTTTTCTTAATTAGTTGGGTGAATCTGAACTTGTCTACCCGCATGAGTCTTCTCTCATCCATTTGTCCTACTGACGTGTCATCATTCTTTGTGTTTTTCTTACCCTATTTTTGTTTACAGAAAGACTATATGCACCTTTCAAAATGGCCATTTAAAAAAAATTATTTGGGTTTCTATTATTGAAAGGAGTAGTCTAGTGTTTTTGTCTAGTGAAAGGATCATGAATTTTAAGTAGAATCATGTTAACTTACCTAAATTAATGGTTAATGACATTTTAAAAGCAGGAAAGAGATACCAGAAACAATGCCTGATTTTGTTTTCAGTTACATTTTCCGTGAGTTCTTTTTTGGCTTTGTATGTGATTGAAGTAAGGCTGAAGTCAATGGAGTCTTACCAAAAATCTCAAGTCCCGAGAAGTGTGGTTGGGGCCCCTGCAGACTTCCTTACTGTTATTAAGTTCGCTGCTGTAGCATTTCTGTTCAGTCTTTGTCTAGTTCTGGCAGTTATTTGTCCCCACTTAGGTAAGTGGGAATATTGATTAAACAAAAACAAAAACAAAACAAACCTGGGTGTGAAAATCAATGCAGAAGGCATTGACTTAGTTATTCTCTCCGCTTCTTTGCTGGTTTGTGCTGTAGCCTCCAGACTGGTTCCCTGCCTCCAGCTCTGATCTTTGTCCAACCCATCATTCTCTCAGTTATCAAAGGAGCATCTTCTAAAATGTAAGCCAATCAGTCAGCTCCCTGCTTCAAATCAATTAGTGACTTCTCCTCCTGCTGAGGTTGAACCTCTTGCTCACGGTAGTTCCTTCGTGATCTAGCCCTTTCCTATCCCAGTCTTTGCCACTGTTCCCCTCTCGTTCCACTCTATCCAGAGCCCCTCATTGGAACAACGTACAAGCATTTGCACTTCCTCACAGGCACTGGGGTGTGCTCTGTATCCGTGGCTTTACCCCTGTTTCCTCTGCTCGGAGAGCCATGTTCTGCTTGTCCTCAATACCAGCTCGCCTTCAAACTTGGCCCCAGGCGCTCTTCTTTGGGTAGAATTCCCCTGCCCTGATTTAGATGTTCCTCCGTTTGCGTTCTTATCCCTCCTCCTGCAGTCATTAATTGACTCATCTGTCTCTCTTGCTGCTCCCCTGTTTGCCAGGCCTTCTCATGAAATGGCATACATGGAAAAATGATTAAGTTCCAAGTGGCAAACAAAGCTGCCGGAGGCCGGGGAAAACAGACTTGCAGTTTCCGGTGTCCTCAAGGGATACCTGGCCACTTTGAGGGCTGAAAGGGTCCAGAACCTGCTTTTGACCCACCAGTTGGAAAACCGCAGTGGATCACCAGTTCCTAAGAACCAGATAGTCTTATTCTTTATACCTCCAGGACCTTAGCCAATGGCCGTTAACTATGGAGGTGCCCAGTAAATGTTTGTTTATCAAAGTTGTGACAAGGCAGCCATAGTAATTCATGGGGAGGTTAAGTGACTTTAAGATGGGACTGTGTTTATAACTACACTCTCTGTGAAAGCTGGAATGCTGCGGTTGCTTTCTTTTATTGCATCTTTTACTAAAGTTCATAAAGGAAGGACTAAGTGGGAGAAGGACATTTGGGAATTTTAGTAGGATTTTCTGATTGGAGAAGAGAAGCTTCTTATTTGGTTCCAAAGGGTGCAAGAGTGCGTGTGTGTCGTAACCTCTCTGAAGGCTAATTTCTTCCTACACAGCATCCTCCTACGAGGGATTTCATGGTAGATAGAGGGGTAATAAATTCACGTTTGGCATGTTCTCCTTGATAGCAGGACAGCTGTGATATTTGTCTTCAGTTTTCAAGGACCGCGACAGACCAGTAGAACAATCAAGCAAAACCACAGAAATTCTAAACTTCAACACCGTGACTTTGTTTAACCCAGATAATTTTCTCTGTCTGAGAAGATGTTATAGACAAAGGAAAGAACAGATAGATGAAAGGGTTTTTTTTTTTCTCTTTTCTTCTGTAAAAAAATTTAATAACTTTCAGAGATAGAGTGCTTTGAAAATAAACATTGCAGAAAAAGTAGAAAGAGCACGTTCTCATCCTTGACCACAGGAGCTCGTAGGCCTTTTGGTGCTCGGCCAGGTCTCCGCCCAGGCCAGCCGTCCCTCTCCTGCCAAACTGAGGCTGTACCAGTACCTGGGATGCTCCACTTGCTTTGGCCACCCCACTGATTGCTTTTGGTTTTGTTTTTGTTTTGTTTGTTTGTTTACCTTTTGTTGACAGGAAGGGTAAAAAAATGAGGCTACAGACCAGCAGGCAAGTGTGGGGCAGACGGCTGCACAGCCTGGGAGTGCGGCCTCCCTTCATTAGAGCCTGCTTGCCAGTTTATAACAGTGCACGATTTATTTTCCCTAAATCTGTTTTCATCTTATGGGATTTCAAGTTAGAAAGCATATCTAGAGCCCAGAAAGCACAAAATAATGATCCCGCCCTTTGGTTTTTGAAAAACTAGGGAGGCTTTCTGCTTCTTGTTAACTCTTTGTGGACTGAAGGTAACTTTTCCTCTGCACTTAAAGACAAATCAGTGAATATGATTTGCACATACTTGTAGAAGAGGAGCGCTTTCAGACATGGTTTGCTTTAAACAGACAGTGCCCAATTTTCTTTTTAAAGACTAGTTGTTTGTATACCTGTAACTTTAAATATAATATTAGATAATTATCATTTGGCATAAGATAGTTTTTAAGCTAAGATGCATCATTTCTGGGGATTTGGGGAGAATTGGCTATATAATGTATTTGTGTAAATCATTGGTTTATTTATTTAGCATAGAGTTCCTGAATATAAGATACTGGCTTATAATATTTTTTGATTTTCAAAAAATGTCCTTGGAAGAAAGAACTTAGGCAGCTTCTATATTTTACGAAGCTTACTTGTAAACTAATTTACTTGCAAAATAGTATTGGGACCACTTTTCCTTGATTTTTTTTTAAAGAGTTGTAGATTATTAAAATCCTGGAGGTCATGATCATCACAGTGAAGCCAAGACCTTTTTGTAGGCAGTATGCATTTTTTGAGTTGGTAGTATTTTGAATCCACTTGGCATGGAGTTGGTTGATTTAAGATGGAGTGATTCATGCCATGGTTGTTTAATTTGGTGAAAAGCTGGCTATGACCAGAGAACAAACTGTTAGGGCTGTTTTATGTTTGCGTGTGTGCCTAAGTGGAGTATTTTGGGTTCATTCATCTCTTGCCAATCTTAGTTGTTAAGTAATCTTCTTGCATTCATATTTACATCATCCGCAGACTCTTGTGTTTCTGTCAGTCTCATAAAAACTGACTCTGGTTTTTAAGGTAGAACTTCATGCTTGGAATTAACCAGGAAAAGCCTCATTTATATCTCCTGCAAGAGGGACAGAGGACCTGCGCTGTGTACTCACTGCCAGAAGTTTTTATAGTAATACTTTGTATCTAGGCTCTGGCTCTTACTATTAAATGTGCTTTTTATAGAGTACCAAGTTATAAATGTAGTGCAGCTACGGCATATTAATCTTACTGCAGAGATTTAATGAGGCAGTTGTTTTGCGATGGACACTATTGGGAGCAGAGAGCGACAGAGTTTTACTTTACCACTGAGCTGCAGAAATATTCCTTGCCTGGTAATAATTATAACCACATGATCTCTTAGTTTTTCTTTCTTTTGCCAGTGCTTTTCCATGCAAAAGTGGCTTGGAAGGAGGTCTATTTCTAGGCAGTGAAATGGATTGGAAATTGGGCTGTTTTCTCAGTAGTTTGACATTTTAGCTTTGATCAGGCATGGGATTCTTGTTGCACGGAGAGAAGTATGTAAGATGAGTTTCAAGAATACAGATAGTCTTCGCCAGTCCACTGAGATGGCTTTTAGATATTCATTACTTTTACTTGACTTTTATATAGGTTATAAAAAGTAAATGTGGTGAAACCTCATTTTTACATGGACAGAATAGAATTTCTACTGGTTGGCCTTAAACTGATCCCACACTTGAAATTAATTGAAGTCCATGGGTTTATTGCCTCCAACACTTTTAAGCCAGTGCAATTTTTCATTTCCCCCACAGTTGTAATTTTATTAAACCAAGTTATAGCAATAACAATTCTTAGGAGGAGGAGGATGAGAAGAAGGAAAGACCCACCTGCCAGAGAGCATAATAAGGGGAGTCATGTTTCTTTTAAATTCCCATTTATAAGTAACGTTAACAAAATTGGAAACAGAAAGCCACCCCTTATTTTTGTAATAATAATTGTGTCTGTGTTCCAAAATTCAGCATTCTATCCAGATCAGAAAACTATAAATCCGGTGCTCCAACGCACCATTTTGGAGGGATGAGCTGGAAAGTTAGCTGAGCAGGTGAGGCTATTTGTGATGGAGGTGACATGTTTGAGCACCATCATTTAGGACAGGGTAGGGAGGTTGGTGTCTATAGCTACAATGCGGTTTGTAGCTGCAGCATGGGAGGAGGTATTGTAAATAATGCCCTTTAGGTGGATTTAAACAGGGGTCCTCAAACTTTTTAAACAGGGGCCAGTTCACTGTCCCTCAGACCATCGGAGGGCCGGATTGCAGGCCCCAGGACGAGTTGGCTGCTAATCAGGACAGGCAGCAGCGGCAAAAACACGCAGCATCGGGCCTGATAAACGTCCTAGGCAGGCTGCAGGTGGCCCACAGGCTGTAGTTTGAGGACGCCTGGTTTACACATAGCATAACAATGGACTCGGAAGAACAATTGTTCTTGATGCAGTGGTGCTGGGGGCAGGGCAGTAGTTAGAGGCATGGACCTTGCATTTATAACCCCTTAGGTTGAAGTCAGAGGTTTGAATGGCTAACAGGGTAATACAATTATATTTTATGATTGGATCTCAAAGGACTTTATAAAAACTACATCACTAAGGCCATGTGTAATTATTGAAGTGCAGCCACCTGTGGGAAAGAGATGGTTGACAATGTAAGCTTTCTCAAGTCTTCCTACAGCAATCGGCATTAGGAACAGAAATCCCTAGAACAAATAAACACATCTTTTGAATGGGCAAGAAAGGATTTTTCATGAAAGTGGAGGTTGGAAAAATCTTACAAGGGGAGAGACTGAGATTGAGATTCCAGTACTCATTACACCAAGGCATCATAGGCTATAATCGAACTCACCTCCCAGAGGGTCCCTCTTAAGTGTTGACCTAAAAACAAATTCGCCAGTTGGCTGGAGCATGCATCCTGAAGTTGCAGCAGAAGTGAATAAGCTTGACTGACTTCAGTCCCCGAAGGCTTCTATCTGTAAATGCAGAAGTGGAAGCAAAAACATTTTTTATTAGTCTTAAAATGACCCTCATTGTAATAACTAGCCACAGTCAGAGGCATGGACGTCTAAGAGCTAAAGCCTCATGTTTGCGTCTTTGTTTGGTGTATTTTGATACCGGCTTCATGTAAAGTGTTCCTATGCTTGAATACTAAGGAAGGTTTTTGTCATTTTTCTCTGTATAGTACAGAGAGTTTTCTTATTTAAAAACAAACAGATCTGCAAACTCGAGGTGTAGCATTTAAATAATCACGTTAAAATTCAGGCTTCACACTCACATTTCCCTGAGTGCTATCAGGTTTTTGAGAAACTGGAAGCTCATGCTAAACAACTCAGAGTCTTCCGTCTAGATGCGCTGCCTCCTAGCAAGTGTGGAACGGGGTGGGGGTCAGTTTGCCATACTTGGGACAATTCTTCGTTTTCCTGAATTGCTCCCTATTTGGGCAATGTTTTACTACTTGGTTTTAGTTTTTTGGAGATCTTTACAACTTGACGCATGTGTCGTATCCGTAGCTCTAGACCAGTTATTTGAAAGTGAACCCAAATGCAGTGGATCAGATATTATTGTCAAATTTGGGAAATGTAGGCATCTGGGTGCTTTTCACTTTAACTGAGGAATTTTTTTTAGGTACTCTCTTTCTTCTTCTTCCGCTCCTCACCATTGCCAAATAATATTTACTAAGCACTCACCTGGACATAGTGCTGTGCTGGGCAAAGTGTAAGACAAATGCAAAAGGTCCTATGATTACTCCCCCAGGAACGAGCAAGCTACATCTCAGTGTGTTGAAATGGGCACTGGGTAGAGTGTTGGGATACTAACTCTCCAGATGGCACACAAATCCAAATCGCCAGGTTATTTAAACACTTACCTTCATTTCTGAAAAACCCAACATACAGAACTACATGTTCTTTGAGAGGGGAACTGCTCTTTTTTGTGAAGCCAAGAGATTATTGTATACCTTTACATGTAAGTTGATTTTGGCATGCATGAATCATTTGAAGGGTGAGGACATAGTTAAGTTTATTGCAGATACAAAGAAAGGCTTTGGAACAATGGCCAGACAAGAAAGGGAGCAGTGACTTGTAAAAGGAGGGTTTGTGGCTCGGCGCCTGTGGCTCAATTGGCTAAGGCGCCAGCCACGTACACCTAAGGTGGCGGGTTCGAATCCCCAGCCCGGGCCCGCCAAACAACAATGATGGCTGCAACCAAAAAATGGCCAGGCGTTGTGGCGGGCGCCTG